>JANHGC010002864.1:123069-140381 GCA_027560395.1 Boaedon fuliginosus | reverse complement strand
TTATTTATTTATTTATTTATTTATTTATTCATTCATTCATTCATTCATTCATTCATTCATTCATTCATTCATTCATTAGATTTTTATGCCATCCAATTCCCGAAGGACTCTGGGTGGCTTACAGCATGGATAGCAATAGCACTCAGATTTTATATGCTGCTTATCAGAGCTTTACAATACTCCCCAAGCAGTTACAGAGTAAGCTTATTGCCCCCATCAATCTGGGTCCTCATTTCACCGACCTTAGAAGATTGCTATCTCTGATGTAAGCCGCCCAGAGTCCTTCAGGAGTTGGGCGGCATAAAATGTAATAAATAAATAAATAAATAACTTCTCTGCTTAAATTGCAGTGACTTGCCTTATGCAAACAAATAATTAATCTCAGCTTATTGATTCTTCTGCTTGCCTTGCAAAGCAGAGGCTGAACTCCAGCATTGAGGAAATGGGTTTAATTAGGTGGGTTGGAATGATTTATATCAATCTAAGTATGACTACACAGAGATTAATTCATTCTTATCACCCAGGTACAGTTTCAGTCAGACTGGTTAAAACCTAGTGTTTACTACAGTATTCAATGTATTCTGACTGGTTTTTTAGCACTTTCCAAACATGAAACCATGAAGTAATAGTAATAAATTTCAGCTTATTATTAGTAGAATCCAGGCTGTTAATGTAAAATTAAATATGATATAATATGAGTTTATATTTAAAAGATTTTGTATACAGGTAGTCCTTGATTTACCACCAGTTGCTTAGTGACCATTTGAAGTTACAACAGACCCCTCCCAAACCAACTTACAACTTGGGTCCAAGGTTCTGATGGCTACTCCTCACCACCATCACATGACCATCCTTTGGGTGCTCATCAACCAGCCTATGTGTTCAGGCATTTGTAGGTGCAATGGTCATATGACTTCATTTTACAACACTTTTGCCAAAAACTGGCCCTATAGCAATAACACTCAAATTTATATACCGCTTCATAGTGCTTTACCGCCCTCTCTAATCAGTGTATTGCCCCCAAACAATCTGGGTCCTCATTTTACCTACCTTGGAAGGATGGAAGGCTGAATCAACCTTGAGCCTGGTGAGATTCGAACTGTCAAATTGCAGTCAGCCAGCAGTCAGCAGAAGTAACCTGCAGTACTGCACTCTAACCACTGCGCCAACATGACTCATAGCAAACAATTTCCGTTTGCTGCAAAAAAAATTAGGTCACTTTATGACTGTTATGGCTTAGAACCGACATAGGAGGCGGCTCCATTATGGCTATCAATATGTTTTATCTTCTTTTGGGAAGAAAGGAAGAGAAAGTTTAGGTTAAAATACCAGAAGTCTTTCCTAAGAACCGAAGGAATGACCCTCTGAATATACTGTCTCTCAAGACAAAGATCTTGAAATAGAAATGCCTTTCAAAAGGGAGTTTGTGCAATACATTTGCACAGTGTGAAGAGAATTTGCAAGGAAGAAGATTCTGCAGCTGCGAGCAATAACTTGGCGCTAACTAATCTTGTGATCCATGCGAAAGGAGCAGGGAGCAAATTAATCTGTCATGGACGTCAAGGAGTTGCTGTAGGCAGAGTGAAGACGTGTCTTTGGAATTATTACGAGCCTTTTATAGAAATGGTTTTGTATACGTGTCTATCTCTCTGTGTATATGGTATGCCAGTTTTGAAAATGCCCTATCGCTTTAGGAGAGAAGTGCTTGCTGGCTTCTCTGAAGAATGGCATCAATATGCGAGGCCATGAAATCTTGTCTTTCTATCTCATTAATTCAGGAGGCGACAGTGATTTCCATGCAGCTGATTGGGATGATAAGAAAGTCAGACACACTTTTATCCGCAAAGTAAGCTGAAGGCACCCGCCATGCCCTGATCTTGTTGAAAATTGCTTTCTTGAATGCTGCTTTTGAAAAACCCTGGGTTCACATTATGGCAGTATACAGGTTTGTCCAGGGAAGGTCAGTGTTTCAAATAGTCTTTGATACAAGACCAAGATAACTCTACCTGCACTGGAAGATGAAAAACTGTGATGGACCTGTACCTGAAAGGTTTGGGAATTCCTACTGGGAAGTGAAACAGGCTTATTAATAAGAAACACTATTGTACCAGTGTGCATTTGGGATTTTTTTTTCTTTTGGTTTTGGATAACTCACTTTCTCAAGTGCTTGTTCCAAACCCCAGAATTTCAAGAAGCAGCAGCAACAGATTAGATTGAGAGATCTTTATAGAAATGACTTGTTCTTATTATTACGGAAAAACAAAAAAGCTGTGATTTGATGTTAATGCCCCATTCTGCTGCAACAGAGAGAGTTGGAAGTCAATGCTTCGTTTTCTTTTTCCTATCCTTCCTTATACTTCTCTCTTCCCCTTTCCCTCCCCCTTCACTGCTCTTCTATTTTGTATTTTATAATAATTTATAACCTAATAAAAATGTCCGATGCAAAAATAATAATAATAACAATAAAAACAAAAAGAAGCAGCACCTGAAGTATCCCCTCTAAAATATCATGGGAGACAAAAAGTTATTTGAAACTACATCCCTAGCTTTTTGTTTGGGTGAGCATGATTGGTGATAGGCATTTAGATTTGCATTCCTTTTAAACAGCGGTAATCAATCTGCCATTCATCACATGTTCAAGCCTACAATTCACACAATCCCTTGCTGTTGTCATAGGACTGATAGGAGCTGAATTCCAAAGGACACCTGGTCATCTTTCCAGGATAAGAGACAAGGATAAGAAAACTATGGTTTGCAGCTAATAATGGAATTTGTAGCCAATAATGTCAGTTAGCTTATATAAAAAGGGGGTGGTTGCAGCAAGCCAAATTCTCTTTTTCTATGCTGTTAGTATAACATTGCACATAGTTCTAAGGTCCTTCAACTATAGTGGTATAATTGAAAGGCTATTTGACTATTTGAAGCAATCTATTCTTACACAGATGCACTTTATCTGTTGATTCCCAGGTTTATAGCATTATCTCCGTGCAGTTGCTTGTGACAGTAGGCATCATTGCAGTCTTCACCTTTGTGTAAGTAGATATCTTTCTGAGATCAGTTCTGCTATTTCTCTGGGTGTGAAAATTGGTCAACTATGCCTCGACATCCTGCTGCAATCCAGGATTGAATGGAGGATGTTTAGCAAGATAGAAACACTCGATACCTGTGCATTTATGTGTAGGGAACAGACGATTGGATAGTTGCAGGACTACCACTGATGTTTGCGCAAAAACCTCTTTGCCTCCAGAATATCAAGTCACGTCTGGTGGCAGCTGTGATTTCCCAGTGCTTTGTTCTCCTTTTTGTTCTATAGGACACATCCAGACCCACGGAATAGTAACTGGGTGGGCTCCTTCTGCTACCATTCTCATCATTTGGGACCCCCCTCCCTCCCATGTCATGGCACCTTTGTGCAGTGCACAACTTGCAAACCTCCTTGTGGTGCATTTGGCCAAGTTGTGTCTGCTTTCGGCACTTTCAAAAATGTATTCTGTGATTAAATGCAGCTTCTGGTTGAATTTTGAGTAGTGTCAGTTTGTTTCTGTAATTTTTATGATACATGGGAAACTATTAGGTTTGGTTTTGGGGTTGTTGTTTTTTTAACCTGGGAGAAAGATTGAAAAATGAAGAAACAACCAGATATTCTTAGAATGCCTTGGTATCTGAATGGAGAAGGGAACAAAATATTCTTTGTTAAAATCATATCTAATGTAACCACTGGTAACTTATTTTCTATGTGATTTTTTTCAATCTCCACAGTGAACCCGTGTCACTTTTTGTGAGGCGTAATATTGCTGTATACTATTCATCCTAGTAAGTACCACTTTTTTCTCCTATATGCTTAGAGGATTCGTTTTATGCTTCTTAACTTTATAGCAGAATTGGCAGACCTATGGCTCTCTAAAAGTTTTGCAATCTCAACTCGCAGCATTTGTGCCTATTGCCTTTTCTGAAAGAAAACAAAACCTATGATAAACTTGCAGCTTAGCAACATTTAGTGGGCTAGAGCTTTGTACAATTTCCCTGAACATTGACTTAAATTATATTATGTGAGTTCATTCCCTTTGTACAGAGCATGACTACAGTGGTACATCCAGCTGCCAAGGCTCTTGATAGATATAAATGGATGTGTTCAACCATGTACATCTCATGGGAAGCTAGTTATCTCATGCTGGAAATCTTTGCCATACTCTATAATTTTCTTGTTAGCCTTTCAAGGCAATCTTGACTACTACCTGAACTAGTCCATGAAATTGCCTTGGCAACATTTTTCATAAATAGCTTGCTATTGCATCCTTCTCTGGGCTGAGAGTGATGGCCCAAAGTCACCCCACTGACTTTTTCCTAAGACAGAACTAGAACTGATTAGAACGTCCCAGCTTCTAGACCTTTCTAGTATCTTTAACCACTATACTCAGGCACGGAGATTTGGTAGGATAAAGTTAACATGGAATTTATCCTATGAGAAGGACCTTCTGTTAGAGATGATTCTTTATGCTGATATATAAGACTTTTTCCTATCAAAGACAAATGCATTGCACATAAAAAAGGGTTTCAGGTTGATTATATAAACAAAAGGGTTTATATAATCATAAACTCTGTTGCAAATTTTTAATTGCATTTTACATCTGATAAAAAATAAAATTTGTGCAGTCCTAGAGCTATTTGTATTAGTATCTTCTGAAGCTTTGCCTGTTTAGGTTAACTGATAGCAGTAGCTATCCTCATGGAGGCTAACCAAGAAAGTACCTGCAGCTTTGACCTTAGAGGCAAAGAAGACTTTATCCTGCTGCTTCTATCAGTTGATGCGGCTGAAAGATTTTCTGAGCTTTTCACAATACGGTGGAACCTCGGGTCACAAACTGTTCTGACCACAACCAAATCAGGTGCCAATCCACAAAATGTTTGACTCTGGTCGCGAACACATCCCTGGGTGGCGATCAAACACAGCTGCGGCGATTTCCCCTTTCGTGCCAATTTTGTTTGGTATGTGCAAGCGCAGTCAGTCTCGCTTCTGGTCACGACCAAATCGGGTGGTGACTGAAGTCCTGGAACGGATTACAGTCGTGACCGGAGGTTCCACTGTAATTGTAAGAGCATTTTCCCCCTTAAAAGGCCTTCTTGATAAAGAGCTGGTGAAAATTGGATGAAACTGAATATGGGACTCGGTCCTGACCCTCAGGCTGGATAAACATGTAGATTACAGAATACCAGACTTGGAAGGGACCTTGGAGGTTTTCTAATCCCAACCCCCTGCCCACGCAGGAGACCCTGATAAATGACTAGCCAATCTCTTCTTAAGCTTTGCTGGCTGAGGAATTCTGGTAGTTGAAGTCCACAAGTCTTAAAGTTGCCACTGATGGAGACCCCTGCTTTGGAGAATAGGTATTACTCTTCTTGATGACAACCTCTTAAATATTGGAGGACTGCTATCATACCACCCCTAGTCCTTGTCTTTGATAGGCTAGACATACCCAGTTTCTGCAGCCATTCACTTGACTCTGTGCTGTAGCCAGTCACCCACAAGTGATGGGATAAAGCTAACATTAAAAAAACATTTTCAGGGAGGCCCAACTCTGCTGAGACATGCAGGATGCAAAGAAAAGCAGAGAGCCCTTCTTGATGTTAAAGATGCAAAGCAAAGTGCTCTCAAGTCCCCTGATAATACCACAGTGTAGAAGACTTGCAGAATGATTATCGCTCGGCTGGGCTTTATCATATTATAGCCTTAGTGTTTTTGCAATAGAGTGCCAAGCTCTTGCTGAGGATATATTGAAAATAATATAATGCTTGTTTCATTTTCCCAGTGCTGTATTCCTGGTCACTTACCTGGTGCTGGTGTGTTGTGAGGGCCCACGGTGAGTTAATGCCAGATATATGGGCAACTTGATTTGAATGGGAATCAATTCACTTCACTTGATTTATGTTCATTGATCAATACTTTTTGACATAGATAGACATCTAACAGCAGATGTCGTAATAAGTCTTGTGTCCCCTTGAAATAACCCTACTGCTGACCTGATCTGGTTGTGTTGATTTCTTGCAGGAGACGTTTCCCATGGAACCTCATCCTTCTGTCTATCTTTGTAAGTGAATGCTTTTGTTGTGAATTGTGGCTGAAATTACATGAATTTCCCTCCTGTAGGATGGTTGGATTTTAAAAATGTTTCATTACTAAGTCATTGTTCTGCCCTCTTTTTGAAATATTGCACTGTGCTTTTCTGTTTCCCATGTATCCTTTCAAAAGTGCAAAAAAGGCCAAATTGAGAGGTTCAAAGTTCAAGTCAAGGACTACAGTATTAGGGCACAGATCCAGTCATCGGCTTAAAAGTAGAATGAGATGGATATATAGGGTGATGCGTTTTTGACATTGAAATGGGCAGCAGTAAAATTAAGTACTATGGAATAAAAATGTTATAGAAATGTTGGCTTGGGGCAAAAAAAAAAAGACTCAGAGGTGGCTAATGGTAATAAAATTCAAGGATAAAACAAAGTTACCATAAAACAAAGAAAGAAACCATAATTTGAAATACACACTGAAAAATAGTAGCCGTCAGTTAAGCGTTGCTTCAGGATAATAGTCAGCATAGATATCCAGTGTCATCTTGGATAAAGAGAAGATTTCTTGCATGCACAGACAAAAGAGAAACATTGAGGCTGACATTTGAAATCTGATGTTTATAAATCAAACACAGTAGATACTGGAAGCCAAGATTATTAGTGTATATATGTGCATATGTGCATGGGGTCCAGCTGGTCATCTTCTTTTCCTCTTCTTCTCTCTTAGACACTAGCGATGGGATTCATGACAGGCACCATTGCTAGGTAAAGTACAACAGTATGTTTATTCTGCTTCTGTCTGCTCAATTAAGCTTGGTTTCTGTCTAAATATTTTGAGCGTGTACTTCGTGGAAGGCTATCCAATACTTCCGTGAAGAAAACAAACCTCAGTTCTGGGTACCCCTTTAACCAACATCTTTGTTATAATTTTATTCAACACTTAGCAATTCAGTTTTTAGAAAAATAACTTCATTAAATGGATGCTTAAGGGAGAATTGTAGATAAAATGATGGTCACTAAGCAACTGGTGGTAAATCAAGGACTACCTGTATACAACAGCTCTTTCCTCATTTGTATCTCTTGCTTGACTGGGAGATGATACGCTGGTACTGCTGTCTTGTGTTCACTTCCATTTTATACAAAATATTTGAAGACCATGCGTGCCTGTCTTCAGATCTGCCAGGCTTGAAAACAAGCGGAGAAAAATCACTTTCCTAATCTGCGATGCTGCAACTCCTGAAGCTCCAATGGGAGCTTTTTCTTTCCCTTTAGAGAAGAAAGGAAATAAGCAGGCAACCAGCCTAGGGTTTGTAGGTTCAGGTCTTCCACTGAAATTGACTAAATCTTGTTGCTGTCATCTTGTTCCCTTTCCTGGGAGTGCTGAGGGGAGATGCTCCATCCTCTTTAAAGGGTTAGTGAGGGTGATGAAGCAGGAGAGCCTGGGATGAAGAGAGTGAGGCAAGAGCTCCCACCAACCCAGAGAGCTACAGCATTTTCAGCTGAAAACTGGCTGCAGAGCTGCTCTGCTTGCATAGCAGCTACACAGAAGTAAACTTTAGATTCTGCTAGGATGCTGAGGAGGTAATGTGTAAGATCACAGAAGTGTGGAGTTGATGCAGGAGTGATGGAAACACTTTATGGAGAAGTGCCTTGATCATTGTTGAAGCTCAGCGTATCATACTGAAGTTATCTGCTGAAGTCAATGGTTATCTAAAGGTTCTAGGGCACAAAAATAGGAATGCGTTTATATATTTAGCCATCCACTTGCTGATGACTCAAGCTGGCTAGTAATGTTAAAAGCAATAAAGAACCAAATAATTACTATCCAGGGAGGAAAAAGAAAACGGAAAAAAAGAACATGTGTACATCTGTAGCGTCGAGGTCAAAATTCATTTCACAATTCATTATAACATTCTGGACCTATGGGTGGAAGAAGAGCCAGGCCTTCAGGAGCTTTCTAATCACCAGCAGGGTTGGACCATCCAGATCTCAGGGGTCTCCATGGTCATGTGGCCGGCATGACCATACGCCAAAGGCACACAGAACACTGTTACCTTCCCACCAAAGGTGGCCCCTATTTTTCTACTTGCATTTTTACATGCTTTTAAATGGCTAGGTTGGCAGAAGCTGGGACAAGTTACAGGAGCTCATTTCGTTACATGGCACTAGGGATTCGAACCGCTGAACTGCCAACCTTTCTGATGGACAAGCTCAGCGTCTTAGCCACTGAGCCACCGCGTCCCTATTGCATCAGATGGTACTGTTTAACAAATGGGACATAGAGCATGGCAGTCCCATATAATATTGTTAGGCGGAGACAATCGGCAATAGATCCTTATCCTTAAATCCTGGTTCTGTGCAAGATTTTGTAGATGACAACCAGCACCTTGATTTTCAACTGAAAGTCTAATAGTAATCATTACAGTTCATGGAGAATTGTTATTTTGTGAGCCTACCCTATTCCTGCATTCTGGATTTGTGTAGCTTTCAAGTGGTGTTCAAGGGCAGCCCCACATAGTGTATTGCAGTAATCCAAGCAAGACATCACTAAGGAATTCTAGCAAAGAAGCTCTATTCATAAATTGAATTGCATATTTCATGTTCCACCATGCATATTTAATCAAGAATTCTGATATAGATGAAAGAATTTCAGGCCCCCCAAATTGTGTATGGATTTGAACAAACCACTTTGGTCAAAGTGCCATTTTGTTACTATATAGTTCCTCTCATTTCTAACTAAGAAAACAGAACCACTGAAATTATCATGTGATGAAATTATTCTATTTAACTTCTTCTTTGCAGCATTTACAATACCAGGGCTGTTGTAGTCGCTATGATCATCACAGCGATTGTGGCCATAATTGTTACCGTCTTCTGTTTCCAGACAAAGGTGAGAAATGTCTTTCTCTGAGGCAATATCAGAATGGTTTGATGATGCATAGATTGGATTCCTCCACTGTGACACTAAATGCTTCTTGCCTCTTTTTAATAAGTGAAGGTTGAAAATCTGTGCTTTGGATGGGCTGTTTTGTTTCAGG
The DNA here is from genome assembly GCA_027560395.1 of Boaedon fuliginosus. Taxonomy (NCBI): domain Eukaryota; kingdom Metazoa; phylum Chordata; class Lepidosauria; order Squamata; family Lamprophiidae; genus Boaedon; species Boaedon fuliginosus. Next base: position 131,283 of record JANHGC010002864.1, on the reverse strand, counting down.
CTCAAAAATTGTCATTTGGATCTTAAAATTTGGCTGATTCAACGTCAGAACCCTCCCCCGGAGACGGAAGCTCAAAATGGCTCAGCTTCAAGGATTTCTTACACTTCTATAGAATGTTTACGCAAAAAAGGCGGCTGTCTTTTAATTTACAACGTACACTAAATATAGTTCCTTCGCCATTAGGAAGGGCATGTGGTTAGTCACAGCAATGTAGAAATCATGAGAATCCTTTCCAATCCATTCTCTTAATGTTCATCACTATCATAATCTCAGTTTGAAATAATATTTAGCAGGCATAGTAAAATGTATATGAAGTATTTACTGTATTATGTATTTTTATAAAAAAAAAATTCCCATTCCTCCCAAGGTTCTTTACATAGTTTCCATGTTTCTTTGAAAATTATTGGTTGCATAATACATATGAGAACCAAAACTTACAAATCTTCCTACTCACTTTGCATTTTGCATGCCATTTCAGTATGGTGTTAATGTGCCTATGCATATGCTTAGGCACTTTTTACATATTGGGGTCGTGAAGCTAAGGAGTTTCCTTCAAGGGACGCTAATACTCTGTGCACAAAAGGTGACCAGCTCTGTGCCAGCTTCTCTCAAACCATGTCTTGTTTTCATTGGCAGGTGGATTTCACGTCCTGCACTGGTTTGTTCTGTGTGCTGGGCATCGTTGTCATGGTGACTGGAATTATCACAGCCATAGTCCTGTCCTTCAAATACGTAAGAAATTATTGATAGAAATTTGATGGCCTTGTGGGTCAATGGTCCTTTTAGATGTATGACTCTGAATAACTTTACTGCATTTGGAAGGGTATTCCTGTCCTAGAACCTCTCCTAGAACCAGGATACTAAAGTGGTTAACATGTTTTCCAAGTTCATCTTCTCCTGTTTTCAACAGCCCAGTCTAACCATTATGATCCACCACAGTATGGAAATCAAAACAGCATGGCCTTATGATAGTTTATAAAGATTAATGAGTAAATGGACCAGGAGGCTCTTCTTACAGTCACTCATGCCCTTGTCACCTCTTGACTAGATTACTGTAATGCGCTCTACATGGAGCTGCCCTTGAAGAGCACTCGCAGACTTCAATTGGTCCAGAATGCAGCCACGCGAGTGATTAAGGGTGTGCCTCAGCGCACGTCCTTCGCAAGCTGCACTGGCTCCCAATAGTTTTCCAGGTGCAATTTAAGGTGCTAGTGACAACCTTTAAAGCCCTTCATGGTTTTGGAGCGGGGTACCTTAGAGACTGCCTCCTGCCACCTCATGCCTCCCAGTGCCCAGTTAGATTCCACAGAGTTGGCCAGTTACGGGTCCCATCAGCTAAACAATGTCGGCTGGCGGGTCCCCCGTCAAAGGCCTTTTCTGTGGCAGCACTGGCCCTTTGTAGCCAGCTACCCATGGAGATCTGAACCATTCCTAGTCTGTCGGCCTTCTGCAGAACCATTAAGACCTGGCTCTGCCAGCAGGCGTGCAACTGATTCCCCTCTGGATGAATGGATGTTGCCTGGTGTGTGAGTGGGATTTATTGATTTTATTTTCATTTATTTGTCTTTTAAATATATGTTATTAAAATTGTTTTTAACTATGTTGCAAACTGCCTCGAGTTCCCCTTGATGGGTATAAATAAATAAATAAATAAATAAATAAATAAATAAATAAACAAAATAAACAAATAAAAATAAATAAATAAATAAACAAATAAATGTAATATAACACAATATAAATACAATATAATACAATAATATATAACCTGGATTATAGGGTGTAAAAATACACATACAAATACACATCAGAAGCTTTGGGGAGCTTAATCAATCTTATAGATGGGTTTCTTATGTAATCTATCAATGAAATTTAATGACCCTGCTGGGACCCTTGTTTGTTTATGGCCAAAGGATACACATGGCATTGATGTTATTTCCCAGATGGTGTGTGCATTAAAGGCAACTTACAATTTTGCAATGAAAGAAACTCTTATTTTCTCTTTTGTGGCTCCAGACTGTGTTCATGTGTGTCTTTGTTGGTCTCTTGGAGTTGTCTGGATTTTTGCAATCAAATTCTGGTCCATGTGCTTGTATAAATTCAGACTTGCCTGCATTTGCATTCTTTGGTCCGGTATCCTCCCTTTTGGGGGTTTGCTCTGGCCCACTAAACTCTCTCTGCATCCTCAAGGTTTAGAAGCAGCACTTTGGGGCCTGGCGCCCCCAAACACCTGGTGCTGTGCCTGCTCAGGCAACCACACCTTCTCAGGCCCAGAAAAGGGGGCCCGACAGCTGTGAGCTTGGGGACTGGCAAAGCCCCACTCTCTGGGCCCTGCTGCTCGCTTTCCCGTCTATTTGCTGCAAATGGCTGCCATCCCTGTCCTCTGTTTACCTATCAGTAGTTATCTTGCAAGCAGGGGGAAGGGGCTTGGGAAGGGGGAAACCTCTAACTGTTGCATAGTAATAGTTGCCATGGAGACTGTTCCCTCTGCATCCTTGCATCCTGGCTGCCTGATGTTCCTCCTTTGGTCCTGTGTCTTCACAGATTTGAGAGAGAGGCTAGGATGGGAGGGACACCTCCTGCCTGTCGTGGGAGGACAGGTGGGAAAAGTGCCAGTCCTTGCTCTCAGCCCTCTTGAGGGCATCAGCAGGAAATAGCACCTGATGCCCCTCGGGGTGGCCTTGGGGTGGGAGCAGTGGGACTACAAGGAAAGGGCCCTTCCCCATTGCCACCCACTCCCCGTCTGCCCTCCTCCACCACCCAGGCAGCTCCTTGTGAGCCAGATCTCCTTTTGCAAACTAGGTCATGCTTTCTGCCCGTCTTCCCGAGCAGCACCAGACATGCTGCGGATGCCCGCCCTCTTTTCTGAAAAAGGTCCCTGCACTCACACCACCTGCCTTCCCTTCTGCCTGCCAAACTTTCCCCTGGCACATTTGTCTTCCTATTCTAAGGAAATGTTCCTCTGGGCACCCCTTCACCCCTCCATCCTTCTCTGCTGTTATGGTGCCCTGCTTCTGCAGCTGAGCAAAGCCTCGGCTTCCGCCCTTCCCTCACCCTGAGCTTCCCCTCCTGGAGGCCTCTCAGGGCCACTTCAGCAGGCCCTGGAGCTGGCCTTGCCAGGCACTCTGGGGCCTTGTCTGTGCTTAGCAGGTGGACATCACTGGTTTCTCCAGCATATGAAATGGCAGGCTCCCCAATCAGCGTAGCCAAGCATTTGGTACAAATGTGGGACAATTGTGTCTTTCTACCGTCTCTTTAATACGAAAAGCAGATCGCCAGCCTGGTTTTTTGCAACAAGTTTTTGAGAACCTGAATATTTGAGGCTCAAATCCTTACTTGGTGCCCAAGCTCACCAAATGCTTAGAAGGAGAGGGAGGGGGGGTATCTCGTCTTGGTTGTCTTTGCTTCTCAGGGTTCTGGCAAGCAATGCAGGGCCCCTTCCTTGACTGTGACTGTGCAAGCAAGTGGAGGAAGCACACCCCCCCCACTTCTTAAGCCAGTGGATTCTGCTTATGGTGGAAAGTATCTCGGCCGCAGCCAGAGAGGACCTAGGAGTGTTGGTTAAAGAGGTAGAGGAGATCAGAAGAGAGGAAGATCATCTGATGACATGGGGTAGGGTATCATCAGCATACAGTTATACATTTCTGCCCCAATCGAATTAGTGATGCCGCTGAGGTGATGTCCCGGTGCCTGGAGGATGTAAAGGTCTGGATGGGGACCAACAGGCTCAGACTCAACCCTGACAAGGCCGAGTGGCTGTGGGTATTGCTGTCAGATGGCCTGGAATTGATGTTGCCCCCACTTTTTGAATGCTTTTTGGAATGTTTTGTGAATGTGTTGATTGTTGGTTTTAGACTTTTCATATTGTATAATATGGTATTTTAAATTGTTGTTAGCCGCCTCGAGTTCCCCCTGACCGGGGAAGTGAGGCGGGGTATAAATCTAATAAAATAAATAAATAAATAAAATACAGACACAAACGAAGCCAGATGTAAAAAGATTATGATATTTATGTCTTGTCTTACTCACATAATTGTGATGTGCCCCAGTGCTCCCAAGAGGACCTTCTTCCATTTGGGATGGTGAGTCCGCTTTCCTGCTGCTGGATCATTGTGTTCCTCTTCTGGCAGGCTGGCTTTTAAGGTGGGGGCTCTGTCAGAAGCCCATACCCCCCACAGCTGGCAGGTGGGCATCTCTGAGGCAGGGGAAGGGCCCGGCCTGGTAGAACTCTTTCTAGCTGCCTTGCTTGGCTTGCCCCACAGACTGCCAAGCATTCCCCAGGCAGCTGGGCACAAAGGCCCCTTGTGGCATCTGCTGAATGAAGTGGTACTTTTTCCCGTGGCGAATGTGATCTGTGGCTTGATTGTATCTTCACGCACACCGCAGCTCCCAGCCAGGGGCACCGAAGAAGCCTTCCCAGCTGGGAGGTTTATTCCAGCCCCTGTTTGGGGGAGACGGGGCACCTCTGTGGGTGGCGCTTGCCTCCCAGGGTGCTTTGCCTTCAGATGGGCTGGGCAAGGTGCAGCAGCGGGATGGTCCACACTGGCTTGTGGTGAGCAGAGGCTTGTTCAGGATTCAGGACATGGAGGAGCTGATGGGTTCCCCTTGATTGGGGAAGAGAGGCTGGGTATAAATTTAATAAACATAAACAAACATAAAGATAGGGGGATTCTGAGGGGTCTCTTTGGCTCATAACCAACGGCTTGGATGCCACCAGAGATCCCGTCTCAGCTGGACCAGAAAGCACCGGGAGGGAAAAAATGGTGGGCCGGTTGCATTGGCTTTTGAAGAAGCGGGGAAGATGATCCAGTGGCCAGGTATGTTTGGGGCGGGGAGCCTTCTGGAGCCCCCTGGAGTTTGGGGGTTCACACAGAGCCCAGCCCAACAGGCAGAGGCCTACTGGGCAGCCCCACCCTTTGGGGACAACGAGGGGATTTGACCTCTGACCTCCCAGCCTCAAAGGTGGCTGCCTCTCTAGGCCTCTGTTTCTTTCAGAAAGCCAAGCGCTCACGTGGGAAACGAATGTTTTCAAAGAAACACAAACCACGAATTGATTGTTGGTTGTGGCTCTTTTGTGCCTGCACAGGCCAGGTGTGTACAGTTTGCACTTCCTGTTGTGCTGTTCTGGGGTTTAAGTGCTGTGCGGTGAAACTTTTCTTCCACTTCTTCTTCCTGGGGAGGAGAAAAGGGATGGTGGCGTCTCTGACCTTCCCAGGCGTCAGAGGCCTCTCTGTCCTCCCAGGAATCATAGAGTCTGAAGGGACTTAAGACATCCTCAAGTCCAACCCCTGCTCACACCTCCTGTGATGCCTTTCGTTAACTGTTTATTTATTTATTTATTTAGATTTATACCCCACCTCATTTCCCCAACTCGAGGGGAACTCGAGCCGGCTAACAACAATAAAATACAATAATACGGAGTAAAAAACACACAATCAACAATCATCCAAGGGGAGGGGGGTACATTAATTCCAGGCCTTCCTCCAAAGCCAGGTCTTAGTGGCTTTACGGAAGGCCAATAAAGTGGGGGTGGTCCTGAACTGTTAGTATCGTGTTATATTTATTTACTGGTGCTTTAATTGGTTTTTTAAAATTTTGCTCTCAAATATTGATTGATTCATTGATTGATTGATTGATTGAAGGGAGGCACAAAAGAGCCCCTTCATTTGACCATCTCCAATAGATTATTAGGTACCTCTGAAAACAGATCAAGTTATCCTTTTTTTATTTTGTATGCGGGCATGTTTTTGCATTTCTGAATGCGTTTGTTGCATGGGGCTGACCTTGGCTGACCTCAAAGGAATTGAGGGGGGTTTAGGACTGCATGAGAGAAAATCCCAGACTGAGAAGGCAAAATGAAACTTGGGCCGGATGTGAGGGAGACATGGCCAAGTGTGGAGCTGTGGTCCCTTTTCCAGGCCTGGGACCCAGAGATTCTCCTCTCCTGCTCTCCCCTCCCAAGTTGCTTTCGGAAAAAGGCAGGTGGGAAGGTTGTCTTGCAGCCCGGCTGTACAGAAATAATAGGCTGTGCACGCAAGTCAGGTCATGGCGGAGGGGCTACCTTTCTTGGGCTTGGAAGGCACTTCCGCTGTGCTGCCAACTACTCAGAGCAGCTCTCCTGGGACCAGGAGGCCAGGGCGAAATGGTGGCATTTCTAGGGAGGATCAGAAGGAAAATCAGCCTCCTGTTGAGAAGTAGCAATCGGACGTTGTTGGGGTGGGGTGGCCCCCAGCGCCCGCCTTTCCACTTCCTGGGGTGTTCTAGGGAGAAGAACTGCTGCAAGGTCGTCAAGGGGAGGGGGGAAAGGGGGCGAACTCTGCCCCTGGTGTTTTTCCTGGGGGGTGTGCGTGTGCATGTGTGTCTGTACCAGGATCCCCAGCTGATTCTGGAGGAATTCAAAGTGGGGGGAGAGACGCAGGTGAGGCAGCCCCAGGGAGTCTGGCCCCACAGATCACCTCACACCCAGCCAAGCTGTGGTTTTAACCCCTTCTCCTCCCTTCTGTTTCCTTGCAGGCTCCTCCTTCCTTTTTTATGACTCCCCATCTGGATTTATCCCGAGTGGAATATCATGAACTGAAGAAATTTAACCCGTCTCTTTTTGCCTTCTTAATTTTTTTTCTACTTTTTTCCTTTTTTTAAGGAAGTTTTTTCTTTTTTGGATGATAACACTTTGATTTTTTTCCTTTTTTAATATTTTTTTTAAATAAAAATTGAGTCACCTCATATCGTGAGAAGATGGGGAGGAAAAAGATTCAGATCCAGAGGATTACGGATGAAAGGAACCGACAGGTCAGTGGCATGAAGTGGCTTTATTTGTCTGTGTCCTTAATTGATCCCATTGGATTCACGGAGGCCTCTGCCTTCTTGCAAGGATATCAGAGCCAGCGAGAGCCTTGGCGCATCTGGCTGTGCCTGCTGGGCTTCTGGTGGCCTGAGGCGCCCAGAGGACCATCTTGTGAGGGGGGGGGTAGGTGTGTCTCTGCATTTTAGGGTCACAAGGCTCTGGGATGTCTAGAGCCAGACCCCTTGAAGACCCACCCAGACTCTTTTCCAGGAGCCTGGGGTCCTTTCCTGCTACTTCTGGGTCTGGCAGCTGCTTCGCAACCCTTATCCTTCTGTCCCCTGGTTGGTCATTCAGCCTAGTGTTTAGACTTCAGCCAGGAAGGACTCACCGGGGAGAACAGGCTGGCTTCTGCTGAGGTTTGGAAGCCTTCAGTTCAGAGCTGATCACTTTTCCTCTCACATATGAGTCAATAGAGGCAAATACCTGGGATGTTTTCAGCTAAAATGGGCTTCAGAATCTGTGGACAAGGTGAAGTTTTCTTTTCTGCTGTGCCAAGTGCTGGAGCCCACTGAGTCTGGTGATGCTTAAGGATATGGGCTGGACAGCTGGCTTGCAAATAGGGATCTTCAGGGCTTTCTTCCTAAAAATTCCTGGGGATCCATCCATCCATCCATCCAACTTTAGGATAAGGATCAAGGAGGCAGTTTCCATTTTACTTGAGATTGCTTTATGTCATGTTTGAGGCAGGCTGCTCTTTCCAACTTCATGTCCGACTTTGCAAGGAACTCCCCCAATTCCAACAGTTAAACCAGCATTTCTGACGTCTTTTGGAATCTCTGGGTGGGGAAGATGATAGGGTGGTTCTAAACTTAGCTTCCCATTTACTTCTGCTTTGAAGTAAATGAGAAGCTCTGGGCTTGCAGTTGTTGGGTTTCTAAGGATTCGTGGATTTCTCTGGGGTGGGGAGGGGGATTAATCCTATCCTAGTATTAAAGGGGAAACAGATTCCCAAGTTGACCTGGGAAACTAAAAGCATCGCTTCCAAGCAAACAATGACTTTCCTTCGTCTCCCTTGAAGCAACACAGAGGATGACTTAAGTGCCAGTGTAGAAGTACGGAAGAGAGCTTCTGAGGAGGCCCCCATGCAGTGAAGTTATCATGGGAGTGTTCTCTGCCTCTGTTACACCTGAGCAGTGGCTGTGTTGGTACAGCCCTGAACTTGAGTTATCAGCCTGCTTCTTGTGTTTGCATAACGTGCTATGGCCACCTAAGCCACATCCTTCCCTGCCCTTTGGGGATCAAGTCCGAGAGTGACCCCCTGGCAGCAGATGGCCTGTTTGGATTTCCAGTCGCCTAGCAGGTCTGCTCCCTTGGTCCCCTCTGCTCAGGGTGACCTGGAAATCCTATTAGGAGCCTTGAAGAGCCTCCTTCAG
>JANHGC010002864.1:102162-117351 GCA_027560395.1 Boaedon fuliginosus | reverse complement strand
GAGGCGGGGTATAAATTTAATAAATAAATAAATAAATAAATAAATAAATAAATAAATAAATAAATAAATAAATAATGGGTAAGTATTAATATTCTTGACCACAAAAGGGAAAATGAAACTAAAATAATTTTAATGGAATTTTGGGCTAACCTAGGTCAAAAGTGGTTGACAGTTTACTAATACTTGATCTCATGTCATTCTTCTCCACAGGGCTCCTGTGAACACTTATGTGATCAATCACATTCCAATGTATTATGCATCTTAGTAAGTAGTAATCGAAATGCCATTGGCGATATATTGCTTTGCTGCAATCTTTCCTAACTTAGTGCCTTTTAGATACATTGATAACACAGTCGAAGAACTCCAAGCCAAGACGGAATTTGCAAGTAGTCCTCGAATTATGACTGTTCCTTCAGCAACTGTTCGAAATTATAATGGTGCTGAACAAAGGGACTTACAACTTTCCACTTGAATTTACAGCCATTGAAGCAGCCATATGATTGTGATCTAGACTCTCAACAACCTATTTGCACTTAAAATGGGTTGCCAAGTCCTCCATGATAATGTACTTGACATTTGCAATTTTCCCTGCTGACTTTTTCAGCAATCAGCAATGAAGCTGGCAGGGAAGGCAGAAAGCTGCTGCCGCAGGACTCCTTCTGGTTTCTGGCGACTAACTGGCAAAGGTCCATCAGGATCCTCCAGGATCTTTTTTCCGTGAACATTTTGGAGAGTGGAATGGCTTTCTGCCAGATTTATTTCACCCCATGTGGGATGAAGTGCTTCTGCAAAGCAGCCCTTCCACTCTCAAAGAAGAAGACTGGAATTATTCATGGCAAAGGCACTAGCAATTGCACTTAGACTTATATACCACTTCATACTGTTTTACAACCCCTCTCCAAGTGGTTTACAGAGTCAGCATATTGCCCCTAACAATATGGGTCCTCATTTTACCGACCTCGGAAGGATGGAAGGCTGAGTCAATCTTGAGCTGGTCAAAATCGAACTGCTGGCAGTTGGGAGAATTAGCCTGCAGTGCTGCATTGGCCACCACGGCCAAGAAGAATTTTAGCCTGAGATGCTCGTAGGGAGGCTGGCTGCAAACACCTCATGCTTCAAGTCTCCCATGTTAAAATCCCTCTTGACTTTCACCATGGACTTTTGCAGACAGAATTTTTGAGAGTGATGGCTGCCTGTCAGATGGATTTCGTTTCTCCAGTTCAGTGCAAGAATTCCCTTTTCTCAAAGGGACCCGCCTCCCTGTTGATAGGCAGCTCTTTCCCTCAGAGTCGTTTAATGATTGCACCTGGGAGAGCCAGGATAGCAGTCATTGAGCTAAATGACTGGGCACCTTGCTTAATGACCCTCATGGCATGCAACTGCAATGGGCATGCTCTATTACAGTTGTAAGACAAGAACTTCCTGTCCCATAATGAATACTTGACAAGTTATATCCTTTAAGATTCTCGGCTCTACTCTAACTTCCATCACCACCACTCTTACATGCATTTGATATCACTTTTCAGATGAAATATGTTCTACCTTCTTAATTTGGCACAGTCTCATAAAACCTCTGATAAAACTTTAAGATACATGTTCAATTGTGTGGCTTAAAGGACATTCATTGAAAAAAAGTTTACTAAATGTAAGAGGGTAGCTTGCTGTTTAGACTCGTTGCCTTTCAGTTTGCAATAATTTGTCTTTTCTTCCTTCCCCAGTGGTGTATTTTTGATCTGTTACCTGGTGTTGGTGTTTTGCCAAAAGATCCAGTAAGTATCTCCCACAGGTAACATCTGTGATTTTATGATGCATCACATTCAAAATTTGCTGGGAATTCTAGAATGAAGGATAGAGAAGTGGTTCAAAGGATTGGCATGCTGACTCTGGAAATACAGCCTTGATAGATAATTTCTGCCATTTTTTTAGTTTTTTGCTCTGCAATAGAAACGAGAGATGTAAAAATGAGGCCTGGGTGAGGCACTTATTTGCAAATAATGGATGTGCACACATAGCAATCATGTTCATAGGTTTAGGATTGTTGCAGCTAAAAAATAAATTTGCATGAAAAGCAGAATAACAAGAATAACTAATATAAGCCCTACCCCAAAAATAAGTTGTAGTGAAAGGGTGGGTACGGCCAGCCTAGGAGGTGGCAAGATGTGTGGGCCAATGGTGTCTAGTAGCAGGGCTGATGGTGTTGGTCGCTGCGTGCTTGACGGCTCTTATGTGTGTACCAGGGGGTGGGGTGCTCAGCCGAGCTGATCACCTGAAATCGTGTTCCCCCAAAAATAAGTCCTAGTGCTTATTTTGGAGCCCAAAATAAAATAAGTCCGGGTCTTATTTTCAGGGAAACACAGGTACATCCCTTCATCAAAATGTGTTCATTATTGGCTTTCTTCATGATGGGACCCAAGTTGCTAACTTTCTCTACATATAAATTAGATTTATATCTTCTTTAGTATAGAAGCTATTTACCTTTTTTTCTAGATGCCTTTAAAACATTTTCTTTATATTACTTTTTCCAGCTATCATTTCTTTTATTTTTTTACAGTTTCTGTGCAAGTTTTTTTAATGTTTTTTTTTAATCGTTTGTATCCTTTATTATTTTTACAAATAGCTCAAGGCGGCAAACATATCCAGCACACCTTCCTCATCCTATTGTCCCACAACAATAACCCAGTTAAAGTCAGGATGCAGAGTCTTTTTCAGGTTAAAGGTTTCAGGCTACAGTGGCTTTGCTTAGGAATGATGAAGCTAGAAATCAAAATGGAGCTTTTTAAAATCTTGGTTTGGGAGCTTCCTGTTGCTAAATAACTTTGTCAATTTAGCTCTTAAGAAGCTTCACATGGAATTGTCCTGCTAAGGAAACTGCTTGGAATAGAACATGTGGAAGTCTGGTATATCTTTGAAAAAGCTCTGCCAAAATAATATTTTTTCTTAAAGTGAGACCATTTGTCACACTTTATGGCCTGACTCATACTGTGGTCTTTTTTCAGGAGACGATTTCCGTGGAACATAATCCTTACGACAATTTTCGTAAGTAGTAGATTGATTTTACGGGTTGGGCTAAATTTAGTAGATGTGATATCCCTAATATGGGGAGACCTGACGTGTTGGCAAAAGAGGCTAGGGCAGAGATTAAAGAGTAATATATTTGCATTATTATATTTGCATTATTACAAAATCCTCAAGTAAAAATTAATTGCAGATTATTAAAAACACTTGGCAGGAAAATGATTTCATTGCCTCCAAACTACAAATGTTTCCTTACATTCAGAGGGATTATCTAAACAGTGTATCTTTCCCTTTTAAACAAATACATTCATAAAGTTTGAATGAGAAAAAATGGCATAATCCAATGTGAACACCTTGGAATTGGGCTAAAATGGAACACCTAGGCCATTAACCAGTACAAGTTTTAGAAATCATCTAATACCTCTACTGAAAGATCAGCATCAATTTCCAGTTGCTAACTGCGCACTTTAAGGTATTAATATTAATGGCCTATGACCTAATTAAGAGTGACCACTTCACTCATTACGGACTTCTCCAGTTAACATCTCTATTTGGACCCAGGAAAGAGTGTTTCACTTGAGCGTCTTCTAGATTATGAAACTTCGTGACAGTACTTTCTGCTTCTTTGGTCTTTGGATAGATTTTTAATGGTTTTTTAAGGAAAGCTTTCATTTCAGACTTGTTTGTGGTCCAGGGCAAAATACATGGGAAAATCCCATTGCCAATGAAAATGAAAATAGGGTTAGGGTTACGTCTGCCTGGTGTCATGGCCAAAAACTAATGCTAGGGATAGATTCTTCATGGTTTTCTAAGGAAAGCATTAACGATTGCTTTTCTTTCAAAATTGTTTGTGGTCCAGGGTAAAATACATTGCCAATGAAAATGAAATTAGGGATAGGGTTAGGTCTAGTTGGTGTCATGGCCAAAAACTAAGCCTAGGGATTTATTCTTAATGGTTTTCTAAGGAAAGTGTCAGTTACAGTTTTCATTTTGGACTTGTTTGTGATCCAGAGTAAAATACATGGGAAAATCCCGTTGCCAATAAAAATGAAATTAGAGTTAGGGTTAGGTCTGCTTGGTGTCATGGCTGAAAACAAATGCTAGGGATAGATTCTTAGTGGTTTTCTAAGGGAAGTGTCAACGACAACTTTTCTTTCAGATTTGTTTGTGGTCCAGAATAAAATACATGGGAAAACCCCATTGCCATTTCAAATGAAACTAGGGTTAGGGTTAGGGTAAAGTTGACTTGGAGTCATGGGAGAAAACTAACGCCAGGGATACATTCTTTGTGCTTTTTTAGGCAAACTGTTACAGCTTTTCTTTCGGACTTGTTTGTGGTGCACAGTAAACTACATGGGAAAATCTTATTGCCATTAAAAATGAAACTGGGGTTAGTGTTAGGGTTGGAGTTAGGTTTAGAGTTAGGTCTACTTGGAGTTATCGCTGAAAAATAATGCTAGGGATAATTTAAGAATTTTTCTTAGTAAATTGATATTTGCACACGTAAAACAGGCAGCCAGTCCTGCAGTGTTTTTCGTTCACACAGAATTAAACACAATCTCTAAATTAATAATTCAAATGTCAAAGTATTATATTCATTCCACTTTTTGGTTACCATTCCTTCAGCAAAGGTTATTTTTCAAAAAAAGACAAATATTTAATTTTGTATGATTCACTTCACCAGCACAATATTTTGAATGATAGTTGTTTAATCTTTGGCTATATTGTAATGGTATTTTTAAAATTATGAAGAGATATACATTGATGTGGGAATTTGCTCTTAATAATTCTGTCCGTATGGCAGATCAGTTTCTATGCAATGTATTTGATTAAGCAAACTACATTTTTAACAGGACTGTTTATTCATGCCTCAGATAATACATTGTCAATTCACTAAAAATGCTTAAATCTAGGCTTGCTTGTTAATTTATGTATGTTCACTTCTGAATGGGGAGGGGGAAAGTTGCAATGGAATAATAGATATAGCGAATATTGTATTATGTATGTAATGCTTTGCTAATTTTCTGTTCTATTTTGCTTTTTTCCCTAGACATTGTCTTTGGGATTTATGACAGGCACCATTGCTAGGTACTGTATATGGGAGTAAATGAGAGTGATAAGTGTACAATGGAGAATCCAAGCTGGATTTTCTCAAAAAATAAGGGCAAAGTGTTGAATAATTATTACTAGAAAATGGCTAATAGCCATAGGCTTGGCAAATAAAGCCTCTTATTTCCTAAAAATACCAACAAACTCTTTTTTTTTTCATTTTTGGTTATAAATACATCATTGCCATCAGTTATTGGGCATTGTGTTAAGGGATTTTATAATAGTTTTGTGATTGACTGTTGGATGGCTAAAGCCTCTTTTAATGTAAAAATAAACCAGATTTCCCTCTTGTGTAAGATTTTGTACTAAAAGCATTGTAGGATTTGCATCTGGAAACGTTCTGAAGAAAGACTGAATGACTTTATTTAATAATCTGTTATGGAAGTTTTAAAATAATTGTTAAAAAATAGCACAGTAACATTTCTGGAAAAGTTTTGCCTTGAGTACTATGTTTCTTAGTAAGGCAAGAATTGAAGTTGTGTGGTGCATGAGAATATCTTTGAAGTTTCTTCAGAAACTATAGTGTCTTAGATGGATGTGAAGAATATTCAGGTCATCTATTTATCCTACAATAATACCACTAATTGATACAAATTGGTAGTGTTTATTTTTAAGAAGTATCCTGGCCTGGATTGAGAATATCTGACTTCTCTTATACCAGTTTTTGCCATCAATCAGAGAGGCCTTTCTTGATATCCATTGAAGATTGCAAGTGGAAGTTTGGATATCCTCATTAGGATCACTTTCAGCGTGGCTTATAAGAATTGTCATAATCTTTGTGAACCTGAAAATTGATCAATGATATCCTTAAGACATTTTTTTAACATTCTTTTCTGCAGCATACATGATACCAAAGCTGTAATCCTTGCCATGATCATCACTACAGTTATAACAATTACTGTCACAGCTTTCTCTTTCCAAACAAAGGTGAGTTGTCTATGTCCTTTTAATATAGCGAAAAAGAGCAAATGGGATAGTCAAGAATGAGTAAAAGAAGAGGGATAATCAAGAATGATTTCGTGCAGGATACTGTACAAAAGAGAGTGGCTAGTATGAAAGAAGCCCTGAGATGATTTAATTTTATCGCGAGAACTAATGAAGATCAGATATTGCCAAACAAGCACAAGAAGGAAGAATGTGAGTTGAGAGGAAGAGGAAAATCAAAGGGGTCATGATTGGGTGAAGGAGTTGAAGAGATCCTGAAAGAGAGGCAAGAAGTTTAAGGAACAAAAGAAAGTGTGTGAAGCAGCATATGAACATGGTGGAAGCAAGGATGGTTTGCAAGGATGGAAAATGTGAAGAACTAGTTCATGGGGTTAGTGCAAGCTAGATCAACTTACATTTGATTTTTTTTCTTTTCTCATGACATACCCTTAATTTATTTGACTCATTTCTTACTCATTTTGCATTTATTGGCTACCCTACCTATGCATAGGGTAATAGAATGGGGTCACTTATGCTCTAATGCAGGGGTCTCCAACCTTGGCAACTTTAAGCCTGGCGGACTTCAGCTCCCAGAATTCCCCAGCCACCTGGCTGGGCAATTCTGGCAGTTGAAGTCCGCCAGGTTTAAAGTTGCCAAGGTTGGAGACCCCTGTTCTAATGTATCATTCTCATTGACAGGTGGATCTGACAACCTGGACTGGTTTTTTCTGTATCCTGGCAATTGTCCTCTTCGTGACTTCTATCGCCACTACTATCGTTCTGATATATGAATATGTAAGTGGCTGGAATGGCTAACTGGCTTTCAAAAGTGTGTGCATGCATTAATATTTACATGTGTTTACATTTGGAACATAATCTGCTTTAATTGGGAAGCTATGACATAATGATGGGCTCCATTTTCCCCCCCAAATAATTGTTTCCCCTTCACATGATTGAGGCGTTTTGAAATTGAGCTGTGGCCTTAACAAGTTCTTTCTATTCATACTGTGTTGTCCCTTAATAATGTTAATGGGGTTCCGACTGACTGCTTAAACTTCCTTTTGCAGAGACATGTCATTAATTGGATCTTACTTATCTTCTTCAGATCTATTGGGTCCATATGCTTTATTCAGCTATTTGTGCCATCATCTTTACCCTGGTTAGTAAAGAATTACTTTCTATTGCCCCAAGATGCTTTTTATGAAAATAATAGGCAGGCAGCACTTTGAATTCTCTATATGTGTTATGCAAAATAAGATTATATAGTTAGTCCTCAACTTATGACAATTGAGTCCAAAATTTACATTGCTAAGTAAGATTTGTTAAATGAGTTTTGTCCCATTTTACGACCTTTTTTGCCACAGTTGTTAAGTGAATCATTGGCTTCCCCATTGACCTTGCTTGTCAGAAGGATGCAGGTGATCACATGAACACCCTTCCCCCCCCCCAAGGACACGGCAACCATCACAAACATGAGTCAGTTGTCAAGTGTCCGAATCTTGATCGCATGATCATGGGGAAACTCCAACGGTTGTAAGTGTGAAAAATGGTCATAAGTCACTTTTTCCAGTGTCATTGTAACTTCAAATGGTCATTAAACAAACTGTACCTGGGTAAAACAATTCAGGAGCTCATTTCATAACTGACAAGGATTCATCCGAGGCAGCTTTCACTGAGCTGTCATAAATAACAATATGATATGCCTAAAAGACAGATAAAGTTGAAGAAAGTGCCAGAAGTGTTGACTTTAGCCATTCAAGCAAAATATGAAGATGTTTGTTAACCCCAAATTACCTCTAATAATGTTGATGTGTCCCAATAAAAGAAAATTGACTATATATATTAATAGCAAGTGGGTAATTTGCTATAATTTGTAAATTATTTGATGTGGTTGAATCATTTCTTTGAGCACTTCCAATTAAAATATAGAGAGAGATTAAAAAGTGATTAAGAAGTATTTCCATCCTTGATGTGGATTATAGGATTGATAAAACACTTCTAAAATGTATGTATGTTTTCTGTGTGTGTACCACTTTGATACATTAAAATTTTACTGTATTAAATTAAAAAAGATCTGAAATTTTAAAAGGAAGCTAAGGAATTAAACAGACAGAATATGTTGAGAGGATTACAAAAAACATATTGATCAACACAGTTTAAATGAAATTTAAGGAACTGATGAAGGGTGTATGGCAAGAAATGATTGGCGGGACACTTGCATCTTTAGAGGTAATTTGTTTTTTTAATTATGAGACTAATTGCTTCTGTTTGATTTCCTACAGTTCCTTGCATATGATACCCAGTTGCTCTTGGGGAACAAGAGGTTTTCCATCAGTCCTGAAGATTACGTTTATGGAGCAATTCAAATCTACGTAGATGTCATCTACATCTTCCTTTCTTTTTTAAGACTTGGGAGCAGACGTTAGGGATTTTTTTTTAATGGCAACTTAACGAACAAGTTGTTTTCAGAATATTAGTATATTGGCCTTCCCCCGTATGAATCTGTTTTTGAATATTATTATCATAAACACATACTTACAATTTTCCATATTGCTTTTATTTTACTATAATATGTGAAAGCTTCGCATATTGTACAGAAACTCATTTATTAAGTGCCAAGGCTGAACCCAAAGTTCAATAAACTTAAGTCCCCTGAAATAATTAGTACACCGTCAAAGTGAATGTATGACCTATGAGATTCATTTGGATTTAATAAGTTTTTCTGCATCAGCATCTATGCCAAAGCTCTTATCAGTAACTACTAAAATTAGAGTAATTATGGTAATTCTTCAGTTAACATAAAACTAGTATATTATATAGCATACAGCATATAGCCAGAACGTTACTATTTCCTTCATAGTACATCTACATAGTACATCTACATCTCCATGTATTATGTTCATAGGAGTCTTTGTCTAGCTGTTATCTTATTAGAATTCTTAAATTAGACCAGAGATTCCTGTAGGAGTCGCCAAACTTAGTAACTCTTAAGACTTGTGGACTCCAACTCCCAGAATTCCTCAGCTAGCCATGCTGGCTAGGGAATTCTGGGACTTGTGAAGTCCACAGGTCTTAAAGTTGCCAAGTTTGGAAACCCCTGCTCTAGGCCAAGATTCTGTTTTATACAAGAGGATTCTTGGATGCTCTTATCTTTAAGAATCTCAGAGACAGAGCTGCTGTTGTTTTTCAGTGGTCTGACTCCCAATAAGGAAGGGATGAATCCTCTAGTAATATAATTCTACCCTGCACTTCCAGAAGTTACTGTACACTATAGAAACATCTGAAAGAGACAGCATTGAAGATTCAGAAAGTTCTGGGTTGAGACCTCCAGTCTTTCAGCCTGGAGTTTGTTACATTAGTATTACAAGTAAATTATACAATATGTTTTATAGATATAATACTGGCATTTTTATTTGCAATTCTTTTATTAACGATTGCCAAAATGAAAGTCTTCCAGCTTGCAGGCTGTCATTTGTCATAGTATGTTACAGATAAATTGTATGTTTTTCTCATATATAATCTGGCATTTTTATTTGCAATTCCTTTATTAGTGATTGCCACAATGAAATAGATGAGGGGAGGACTAACCTCTGAGACAGACAGTATGAAGATTCAGAGGGTTTTGGGTTGAGACCTTGTCTTCCAGCTTGCAGGCTGTTATTTGTTACATGTTACAAATAAATTGTATAGTATGTTTTTATATATATAATACTGCCATTTTTATTAATGATTGCCACAATGAAATAGATGATGGCAGGAGCAGTCTTCCAACTTGCAGGCTGTCATTTGTTATATTACTGTTACAAATAAATTGCATTCTGTTTTTTCCACATATTTTTCATATTTTTATTTGCAATTCCTTTATTAATGATTGCCACAATGAAACCTGACTTCTTCAAGTTGCTGTTTTTAAAAAAAAGAATAGCTATGGTAATTCAGGAAAAGGGATCACAATGGATAAATAACTATGCAGTTGGCATTCTTGTATTATTGCGTTTTCTCCCCCTTCCTCCTGACTAATTTTACAAGAAAACATTTAAGTTGCAAACCACCTAGATCTATTTATGAAAGTGAGATTCAGTTGTTTGTTTTTTAACATGTATTGGCCTTAGAAGTTACATTTCAGTTGTGAAGTAGGAGTGCTCAGGTTGCTTTTATATTATAAGTATCCAACTAAGAAAATACATTTTAAATGAAAAACATGAATTTAAGAGTATTGCTGTTTGGGGGGGGGGGATATGACCTACTAATGAGAATAAAATCCATGTTCAAATAATGGGAAGATTTTGGATATTTGCATAAAACTTATTTATTTCCTATAATTATACTCCTGCAAGTCCAGAGAAAGCAGGATCTGGACCATAATGTTCGGAACAGATCTATTTCTGAGGATTAGATCTGTTGATAGCCCTTTTAAAATCTGCACATTTATCTTTAGACATTTCCACACAACAGTGGTAAAGACAAAAGAGGGCAAACAACAGTTCCCAGACTAATTAAAATTCACCCATGAACACTGATCGGTGTCCTATAAATTATTTCCCATTATAACCATTTGGGTGAAAGTAGGCAAAGAAAATTTGCAACAGGAAGAACAAATAAGTGAATAAATATTTTGAACAAATAAGAATAAATATTTCGAAAATTTGGAAAAAGAAGCTAGTGGTCTCATTTGCAGTCAATTGTTTTCTTGTGTAGTATCTAGTTTATGACCAAAGTGACATCTGTTCCATTTGTTTTGTGTCATAGTGTTACCATTATACTACAAATTGGAAACTGAGTTCAGTTGGGCCAATGTTGCATGATGATGAAATAAATGAACATAAAACTGTAGAAAGCAAAGTTTAATGAGATGTAAAAACAGTACTAACAATTTGTCAGCAATTATTGCAAACAGAATTTTCTTCTAACAATGTATTGTTCAGTTTAATACATTAAAAAGAATCTTATAATTTTAATCACAATTTTAGGATCCTAAAACTAGGCAAAAACTTGCATGTAAAATCTGAGTGTTTAGTTTGCTGAACTGTTGGAAAGGAATCAATTAACTTGCCAATCACTCAAAAGTACAAGTTTGCTTGGATTCTCCCTAAATATCTGTAATAAACTAACTTGCACTTTTAAATGTTTCAAATATTTAATGAGTTCAATATTTCACATAAATCTTGGTAGAGTGGTGTGATCTGGTTTCATTTGCTATCCCCATGTGAAGTGATGTAACTGAAAGAACAATTATTCAGAAAACATTGCTCACTAAGTAGCAAAAATAAAGTACAAACGGCTTTGTTGAGTTCTCATGACCCACATTATCCCAACTCCTGCAATTTCATCTTCAGTTATCCAGATTTAGCATGAAATCCCTTTGATGCAAGAAAACCATCATACATTTAAGCAGGCCATCGCTTCTTGTTTGAGTTACCTCTCATGTTGAGGATTATTGTAATCTTGATGGTGATTTATTGATAACTTTCATAGAAATGCAGATTGAGAAATCAGAAATACTCTGCAGCACAGCACTATGCTCCAACTGAATATTAGAATTTGAGAATCTGACGGCAGGAACTTAATGATTGAAGCATACAGTTCAACTGGTCTTAGTGTCTAGATGCTTTCCAGTTGTTTGTGTCAAATTATCTTCTTTATTGGCTGCTATCATCTGTCGGCGAGCTTTCATCTGTTTCACACGTTTCTTTTCCACTTGTCTCTTAGCAAGGAAGAAAAGGGCAAATGCAGAGGGCAAACCAATGACCCTAAGGAGATTAAAATAAACTAAAATCACCTGGGATTTAGGTTGGAAAAGACACGGGGCTCCAAAGAAACAACTAATTCCTCCCTTTGCACTAAGAAAAAAGATGGAATTGTATTTAGTTTTCTATTTATTCAATACAAGTTAAGGAATTTGTGGGAAATACAAGGAATACAATTTTAGAGTGGGAAGATGTGGGGTTTTTTTTTAAACAAACATTTTTATTAAATTATTAAGTATAATAATATACAAAATATAAAAGTAAATAGAGGAACATTAAAGAAGATGTGGGTTCTAGGCCACAGTTCACTATGGACCTCAGCAGGGTAATTGTTGGCCTGTTGCTATCTCACACATTGATTCTGAAGATAAACATACTTGCCATCCTTGATTTCCAAAAGGAAAAGATACCAAGATAATTCTTTTCCCTAAGGACTAGGATTAAATCAATTTTTATCATCTTTCTGTTTAAACGGAGAAAAGATCTCAGAGTAGGAATGGGAAAAGAAAGCTATTTCCACTTCTACTCTAGGAAGCTCCCAAAGGACAAATTTCCACTGTTAAAATTCTTCAAGATTTTAATACTGTTTCTTCGTTTGGTCAAAATGGCCAAATTTTGATGAACAAAAGTTGGGCCGTTGCAGGAGTTTTAAAGGGTGAGAATTATAGGGGTTTGCTTCCTTACCCCATTAAAAAAAATGCTAAAAGTAATCCACTACAAATCAGTCATTTTGTCATTAAATTCTGGCCACACAATCTCAGAAGGAAATCGTGGGATGCCTACCTTGCTTTGGATCACAGAATGATAAAAGCAATGCTCACCAAGCAATAGCAACTGGGTTTGGAGAGGTCTTGAACCTTCTTGGGGCCATATATTCTACATGTCTATACGTTTGTTCAGCAGGCTTTACTTTCTTCTCCATTTCTTCCAAACACCTTCGGCTACTGTGAAAAGATTGAGTGTCCATTCGAAAAGGCACCATTACGCATGGTAACTGTTTCAATGTGGCAGGAAGGAAGCCTGTAAAGGAAAAAAAAGCCAAGATGTGGAAAACCACACTAAACTTGGAATGCACAGTGGTTAAAGTGCAGTAATCTGGACAAACTCTGCCCCCAGCCTGGAGTTCAGTCCTGACAGGACTCAAGGTTGATTCAGCCTTCCATTCTTCTAAGGTTGGTAAAATGAGGACCCAGATTGTTGGGGGCAATAGGCAAATAATGCTTCTACATTGTAAACCACCCAGAGTGCCATAAAGTGCTATGGGGGCAGTATATAAGCCTAAATGCTAACACTATTCTTTTCTTACGATGATTGGTAGCTCAAAAGTCTTGTTTTGCTCACCTACTTATTTTTCCTGACAGCCCACAAAGATAAATGTCTCACCATAATCATTTCCAGATTTTGAAAAACAAGCCTCATATTTTACATGTAGAACAGTTATAGGATGTTCCAATAGAAATTTATATTTTTTAGCTCAGGGTTGAACTGTGGAGTTCTTGGTATGCTGTTAGATTGGTTGTTTGAGCTTGGAAGACATTTCATTAATCAACTAGGTCACTAACAGCGAACCTATGGCACGCGTGGCAGAAGTAGCACGTAGAGCCATCTCTTTGGGCATGCAGAGTCATCACCTGTTTCTCTTCCGGGTTCTGGAGTGTGCATGCGCACAGGCCACCTGCACTTTCAGTTTCATTTTCCTCGCAGAGCTGCTGGCAAGAACATGCGGTCTGGATCTTCCCTCCCTCCCACTAGGCAAGCAGCAGGAGAGCAGTCCGTGCAGCCAGGAAGGGCTCCAGCTGGAGAAGGGAGTTTTCCCCTCTTTGGGGACGGGTAACAGGGCAGCCACCGCCGCCTCTCCTTGTCTCAGGCAGGCTGGGGAGGGACCTTTCATCCGGGGGACCCGAAAAGCCACCATGCGGAACTGGCATGTGCGCACAGTACAGCTGGTCTTGTGCACATGTGTGGAAACCCAAAGCTGTGTGCATGCGCAGACCAAAATCACATGTTCTTTCAGTTTCTGGGACACGAGTGCGCACGCAGGCTCACTTGCTTCCGATTTTGGCACTCAGTGCCAAAAAGGTTCACCATCACTGGCCTAACTTATTGGAATAGGAAATATATAAACCAAGATATATTTGTTATATTAAAAAGTATTCTGTTTCTTTAAGGAAATGTAGTTTATGTTAATAACAGAGTATGGTAATTGCAATGTTGCCTGATTGGTTTGCTCTGTTAGCTATTTTCCTTAAAAAAGCCAGTAACCCAGTTCACTTTCTCTGTGTATTTGGTTGTTTGCTGTAGTGGTCAGGTGGTTTGGCTTTGTGGTTGGTGGTTTGTTATTATGAAAAGAGTTTGCTACTGTTGCTGCTCAATTGGACTGATTTATGTGTATGTCTCCAGTTTGCCGGTAAGAAGACATCACTTATCTGAATAACCTTGAAACAATGTTTGCCTATCTATTGTTTGTGTATGACTCGGACTGTATCTGGATTTTGAACTTGCTTATAGTAAAATAACTTTTAAGAACTCAGCGTATTCTGTGTAGTTACTGAGTCACTGTGTTATTCCTAGTTACTCTCAGACTTCCAGTTGTGTACCCTTGATACTTGAAGGTTCTCAAAACTTAACACTTTCTTAAAACTAAATGTCCAGATTAGGCACAGGAATTAAGATGAGTTCACTCAGAACAAAGTGCAGCTACTTCTTCCCATAATTTAGAAACTAAATTGGTATTCACGTAGCCTAAAATTGTGTTTGTCTTTTTTTTAGAAGCCTCATACCACTGCTGATGCATATTCAGCATATTTTTGTTACTTAAATTGTTATTGATTACTGTAACTTATATGCTGCTCAGTTCCGAAAGGCTCTGAGCAGCTTGCAAATGACAGAAAAATAAACTGAAGTAGTTAACAGAGAAAAATAAGCAACTCCCTCCAACCCAATAGGAAGAAATTTCCTAGCCATTGACACATCAAGGAAAGTAATCCTAGCAACAACAAAAAATTTGTAATGCATGGAAGAGATCTGTCACACCATCAGTCCCGAAAGACTGTTCGGAATAGACAGGTTTAAATAGACTCCCTAAATGCAAATAGAAATGATGTTTGTTATGATTTGTGTGGATCTAGATGCCTTACCCCTGGCAATCAGATGCTGAGTCCAGGTTTTGAATCATTTTTTTGTTTATTTTTCAGATAAGAAGAAAATGCATCTTGCATTCATCTGATTCAAGAACCAGAAGCAACTGAACAGAACAAACAAAGAGGGAGAGAGGTAAGATACTTTTTTTTATTTATTACATTTTTATGCCACCCAATTCCCAAAGGACTCTAGGCGGCTTACAACATGGATAGCAATAGCACTCAGATGTTATATACTGCTTATCAGAGCTTTA
>JANHGC010002864.1:78497-88528 GCA_027560395.1 Boaedon fuliginosus | reverse complement strand
AGAAAGGATGGAAGGCTGAGTCAACCTTGAGCCTGGTGAGATTCGATCTGACAACCTGCTGAACAAATCAGCAGAGACTGCAGTGCTGCATTTAACCACTGTGCCACCGAGGCTTCTGAGCAGAATGTCTGAGCAGAATGTCTGATATAGGAACTGGAGGTTTCAGTTCCTATGTCTCCAGACCCAAATTTAGGATGTGGAATTGGAGATAGAAATGAAATGAAAATTTTTGCCATAGTCTCAAGCTGCATTTCAGAGTCATGGTGTGTGATAAGAGGCGGCTAATTGTGAATGGAGTCCTAACAACTATTTTGTAAGCTAGAAAGTCCAGCCAGAAATTTGTTGATACCCAAGAATGATTGATTTTTAGTTTTCCAGACTTCCAATTTGCGTTCTTGGCTAAGATGATAGGATTGTTGATTTTATTACATGCAGCATATCTCCAGCCTGTACTTCTAATAAAGTATCAGTTATAATGTTCTGCTTCTTGAATGCACAGAAAAGCCATTATTGGCCGTTTCTTTCCTGCAGGTTGTGTCCGTGTTCAAGGCAGAGAGCAAGCCTGCAGCTGAGGAGGAGGTAGAATCCAACTCAGTGGAGTCCCTGGGCTTCTGCAATGTGTAAGTACTCAAAGGGAAAGGATATGAGTTTGGTATAGATGGTTATTTTTTTGAGATAGACACAGTGAGTAAGAGTAAATAAATAGTTATTTGGCCCAGAAAGGCATATTGCTTCTCTGACTTGGCTGAGGTTCTAAGTCTCCTTCCCAGATCTTCATGATATCAGATCTGGATACAGACCGCAAAGATGAAGGATATATATATTTTCTGGCATCTTATTTCTTTCTGATTCCAGAAAAAAATTACTCAATTCCTCTTTGGCTTTTAGAAACCACTGGGAGCTGATCACATTCAGAGAAGGGGAACAACAATTTCCTGTGCCATGAAATCTTCATTATGTATTGGCTTGTATTTGGCATTAATTACATGCTTTAAAACCATTTCCACTCTTAAGGGCTAGTATGTTGTTTTGAACCAGCTACCCCCAACCTGGCCAAGTCATTTCTAACCATCACCAATCAGAGAGCAATTAAAGGAAGATCTTGGAAAAATGACCTATATGGCCTGTAACCAGTCCTGCCCTGGTACAATCTGCTGATGTTCCTGAAACCCAACATCATATGATACACGTCTTCCACGAAGGGGGGAACGATGATGTGAACCAACCCAATGTGCTTTTCTGGTGATCACTGTTCCCCCCGACCCCAAAGCGTGCAAGCCAGATAAATTCTTAGTGTTCACATTGTGTTGTGATGAGCCCAGGAGCTCTTTAGCAAAGCAAGAGGGATTAATGCTCTGACGATTTATTTAATTATATTACAAGGTAGCCTTTGATTTACAACTCTGCACCAGCGTTTATTTAATCTTACTACAGGCAGTCCTCGACTTACAACCTTTTGTTTAGCAACCGTTCAAAGTTACAACAGCACTGAAAGCAGTGACTTATATGCAGTCCTCATAATTACTACGACTATCATTAGCATCCCCGCAGTCACATGATCAAAATTTGGGCTGTTGGCAACCGGCATGCATTTACAATGGTTGCAGCGTCTTGCAGTCACATTTGCTTCTGATAAGCAAAGTCAGTGGGGGAAGCTGGGTTCACTTAAGAAACATGTGATTGAGTTCACAACTGCAGTGATGCAGTTAATCCTGGCAAAAGCAAGGTCATTTAACAATCACCTTGCTTAGTGATGGAAATTCTGGTCCAAAATTGCAGTCGGTTGTAAGTCAAGGACTACCTTCCCTGTTTCCCTGAAAATACGACCTACCCTGAAAGTTAAGTCCTAGCTTGATTTTTACATTTGCACCCAATATAAGCCCTACCCCCAAAATAAGCCTTAATTAAGATCCCGCCCATTCCAGAGTGCATGGGTAAAAATTAAGCTAGGGTGGGGATGGGGGTGGGTAGAGCTGTCCTACTACTTACTTTTGTAGAGCTGTCCTACTACTTACTTTTGTATCCAGGCCTTGCACACACCGACACCTGCCTTGCCAGCCCATTTCTTCTGCGGCCAGCAAGGCTTTTGATCTGGAGCTCTGTTACCGGCTGTAGAGGCCTTCAGGAAAGCCTTGTTGACCGCAGAAGAAAAAGTTTCTGAAAGCCTCTGATAGTGAAAAGGAGGCCGGGGGCGACCCACGCAAGTTAGGTTAGTCAGTGGATGACATTCCACGAAAATAAGACCTGGTGCCTTTTTTGGTGGCAAAAAAATTATAAGACAGGGTGTTATTTTGGGGGGAACACGGTATATCTTTCCTACAATACTGTACAAAGCAAGTTCCAGTAAAAGTTCTTCTCTATGGCTTTCTGTTGCAGAATGCCACTGGCAGCTATTGGCTATTTGGATGGGACCTTGGCTATTTATGACCTTGCCACGCAGACTCTGAGACATAAGTGCCAGCACGAGGTAATGGAGCATGTTGTGATCACCAGGGGGCACAATAGAAAGGAACATATTAGCCAGAGGCATTCTGGCACAGAAGCACATTACCATTTTCAGGCTGCTTCTCATAATATTCTGGGTGCTGTTTGAGGTTAATGATCAGGAGGAAGGAACTAGATAAGTCTTCCTTCCTTTTTCAATAGAGAGAAAAGATAATATGCATCTGAAAAAATCCGGTGGTTTAGGAGGAAAGCTTTGTGTAAGTTGCTATAGCTCATGGCACGCTAGCTTAATCAATTGGCCTGTGTGTTTCTACGTCTGGCTCTGTGTCATTTCCCCATTTGTATCATGATTTGGTGCTTTTTGCCTTTCAAAAGAGCAAATATCACAAAGACACATTTTGGAATGGCCAAACTCGTAGTTAAGCCCCTACATTGAGTAGAATGAACTCCATGAAGACAAAGGAGCAGGCTGGCCGGGAAGGAGTAGCAAGGTCTACTCTGGGCCACATGAAGAGCAAACGGGCTGCTGGCCAAAACAAATCAGAGGTGGCATCCATCCTAGGCCCAGTGTACACAGGCAAAAGAAATGGATCTCATTCTTGTTTGCCTGTCCCAGCCAGTTCAGAAGATATATTTGCAAGCTGTTAACTTTTATGGTCAGAGTGTAATATGTCTTTGCTTCTATTTGAAACATGTCCCTGTTTTATGTAATTAGCATCACTTTCCCATGTCAGCCTTGATTTTGTCATGCCCTGCGTTTATAGGCCGGGCATTTTGCTTATTAGGAAATTACACACTTGTGCATACACATACTTTCACCATGGCTAGGGAAAGAAGCTTCATTCATTCATTCATTCATTCATTCATTCATTCATTCATTCATTCATTCAAGTCTACTTATTTCCATAGTGACGCTTAGTGATGTACAGTTAAATTTCAAAGAAAGCAGTACATATCAAAGGAAAGAAACAGAGCTATCTGGAAAAGAAACCAAAGTCAACCACTATGCGAGCCCAAAGCCTGGAAGAACAACCAGATCTTTAACAATTTGCATAAATTAAAACATTGGGAGCCGTATGAATCTCTGAAGGACTATCATTCCATAGGGCAGGAGCTATCATGGGGGAGGCACACTTCCTGGGTCCCCCAAGGTAACACTGCTTAATCAGTGGCACCCAACACATATCACTCTAGCCAACTTCCATCGATAGGCAGAAACAAATGGAGACAAATTGTCCCTTAACTAGTCAGGTCCTGTGTCATGAAGAACTTAATAGGTAATAATCAACACCTTGAATTCACCCAGAAGGCAATTGGTAGCTAGTTACATGAGCAAACCTGTCATTCACTGTCCACACCTCCGCTCCTGGACTAGCTGTAGTTTCAAATTGATCTTCAAGAGCAGCCCAGTGTAGTAGTGTGCATTACAGTAGTCCAATCCGGAGGTAGCAAAAGCAAGAGTGATTGCCTGAGATTGCCCTCCTGGTCAGGATGGGCACAACTAGTATATTGCGTAAACCTGTGTAAAAGCCCTCTTGGGCACAGCTGTCCCCTTCGCTTTGTGGTGCACTAGTTTCTCATTGAGATGTGCAACCATTTTAAAGACTAGAGATGGGATGTTCTCTGAACTGGGATCAGACCAACAAAGCCACTCAGTCCTGTCAGAACTGAGCTCAAGTCCTGTTCGTCACCATTCAGGCCCACCTGGCTTCTAGGCACTGGTCAGGATTTCAATACCATCGGCTGGTTGGTCAGACATGAGGTGTAAAATTGTCTTCAGACTGACTCCAGTCAGATGACCATATCCACCCAAAGCAAGCCCTATAAGATATTGTGGGCAATGTACTGGAAGCCACTGAGAGGTCAAGGAATGGTAGGATGAACGCATGCCGCCCCCATCCCAATTCCACTATAGGTCATTACCAAGCATGACCAAACGTGCTGTCACTATACTGTCCTGAAACTCAGTTGAAACAAGGGTAGTCATCTGCTTTCTCCAGAGTCTTCTGGTGCTGAAGCCCAACCATTTTCTCCACCACTTTCCCTGGAGACTAGCTGGAAATTTTCTGTGATGGTCTCGTGAGGAGTGGGCAATCAAAAGAATGATGAATTTTCCTGGATTCATGCCAACAGGATGGGAATGCTCCTAATGCCTTGTCCATCTCCATTTGCAGTCAGGTATTGTGCAGCTCCTTTGGGAAGAAAGTTCACCTGTGGTCTACACTTGCAGTCTGGACGGGGTCGTGAGGCTCTGGGATGCTCGCTCGGGAAAGCTCATCAGTGAATACAGAGGCCACTCGGCTGAAATTTTAGACTTTGCTTTGAACAAGTACGTACTTCAAGAGGAATTTTAGATTGGCGATTGCTGGTGGAAGGTGCTTGGAAGTGTCATTTGGGGATAAAATGGCAGAAGAGACTTAGAAAGATAAGTTACCTCAAGGTTTAGGTTGAGTAATACAGTTATATTACTCGAGTATCTGAGCAGTAGAATCTCATAACAGGCTATGGCTTCAGTCAGGAAATGGGCTCGAACTGAAATGTGGAGCAGGTTGAGATATTCAGGAATTGGGTTGAATGGGAAGAAGAGATATGCTGTTTCTGGAGTGATTCTTTGCGTAGGTAAACTGGTTATCTTCTTTCCAGTTCCCTCGGTGGTTCTTCTCATTTATTTTCATGTTAGAATTATATCCCATATTTTCCTAAGGTGGGCTTGGCAGCATATACAGTAGAGTGTTCCATTCTCCCATTTCCCCTCCACAATAGCAATCCTATTACATGCTCATCTGAGAGAGAATGATTGGCCAAAGTCACCCAAAGTATATATGTGACTGAAAATGCACTAGACTCCAGGTCTCTCTAATGCCAGCCCAACACGTTAATGACTGCATTACACAGGCTCTCAGTAATGGCAAGAAAGGACAATAAAATAGATGATTTGTCAGAATCATGGACTTAGTAACAGGGTTTCCCAAGCTCTTTGACTTTTTGACTTTCAACTTGTTATTTTTACTGTGTGATTCTTTTTGTACCCACACTGGTGTTGTACAGATTAAATGCACATCTACTTGAGAATAAGCCCTGCTGAATTCCATTGAATGGATAATTATAGACAGGATTGAGATTATTGGTTAATATTTTAAAGGACTTCACTCTTGTTTTTGATGAATCTTAGCTGAGGAATTTTTCCTGGTTTTTTTTTCTGGAACTGCTTCTACGTTCCTTCGTCCACGTATTGATTTTTAAAATATACGCATTCCAAGTTTTTTGCTTCATCCCTTAGCCAAAGAGTCCCCCAGCTTAGAAATATTGCCACTAAAATACTGCTTGCCTTTAGATTTATAATAAAGGAGTCAGGTTGTGCAAGGAAAGGGAAATAGGATGAAGGAGAAGAAAACTAAGCTAATTATTAAAAAAACTGTGTTGTTTATCATATCCACTGGGATGAAAATACTTTGTATAATTTGATAAAGAGTTGCTGATAGTTGATAATTGAGGAATCCCCTAACTAGCTGGAGTTTCAGCAGGAATGATAGTAGGAGCCTGTTTCTCTTGCCCTTCCTCTTAACATATCTTAATGTTTTATTCGCAGTTATCATTATATTCTTGCCTCTTTCATTTTTTATTTGGTTTAAATATACATATTAAGGTGTACAATATATGATTGTATTCATATTTTAATCATCTCTCTCTCTCTCTCCCTCTCCCCCTGGCCCCATTGCAGAGATGCTTCGCTTGTGGTTACTACTTCTGGTGATCACCAGGCCAAGGTGTTTTGTGTGCAGCAACCTGACCGCTAGCATTTAGGTGACTGGGCACTGCAAGGAAGCGTGCCATGTGACTGACGGCAGAATCACCCAAGGGACTGTGGCAGGGTGGATGGGGTTAGCCTAATAACTTCCTGCAGGGAGACAACTAAATATTTTATTATCACCTTTATTTTGAAAAGAAAGCTTTGCCACTCTATCCCCAATTGATTGTTGGTGTTTTCTACAAGAGGCTTTTAAGTATTTACATCCCTGGTACTTCATACACAAAGCTATGAGAAAACACAAGTGGGTGGGGCCAGGATTAGGATCTGGGGAGTGGCAGGCATTGATCAGAAGAACCTCCGTACTTCTCCCAGGTTCAAAGAGGCCGCCTTGCATATAATTTTTTGAAGATATGTTCATGGAGGTCACAGGAATCACTTTCTATGTTCCTCCCCTTAAGATGGGGCAAATGGACTGTTACACAGCCTCCGAAATGATCCCTTGGTCATTTTGAGCTTGTGCTTCCCCTTCCAGCAAATCATGTGGAAGTGTTCAAAGCCAATCAAATGATGTTCCTGAGATGATGCACAGGCTTTGGAACTCTGGTGGAGATTGAGCAGATCATCCTGGACTTGACTACGTGGATATTGTCTCAGTGACAATAACAAGACAGCACATTTTTACGTCACTAGATGTTATGACAAAATAAAAAAGGAAGGCTGTCATCTTGGAGGGCTTGTTTGAATTTGTGGCTTGCTAGGCCATGGTTGCTAGATATCCGGTCCATATGGTAAACAAAGACCAGCCTACTGACCTGGAATGGGCAAGAGGGAATAACAGGACAGCGTTGCATTGTCTCATACCAGAGTAAGGAATGGAACTATGTAGCCATTCATTTTGTGTGAAAACCTTTCAGGATGGTTGGGTACGGATACTGAACAATGGAGGGGGGGGGTCATACAAATGTTCCCCACCTTTCAGAGAGCTGCTCATTACAAGGTAATGTAAACTCAAATTTCCCAAGAACGGTGTTTTCCTTGATGTTCAGAGAAATTTAATTCCAGTCCAAAAGAGAAAGTAAAAAGTCTAAGAATATAAAAGCAATTCTACAATGTGCTTCGGGTGGGAGGTGGTGGGGTGTAAGAAACCACTACAAGATATACTGTATTTTTAGGAGTATAAGACGCACTTCCCCCCCCCAAAAGGCGGAAAATTAGGGTGTGTCTTATACATTGAATGTAGCCCCGCCCACCCACCATTTTCGAGCTCAACAGCTGATTGGGGGTATTCAGGGAGGCCAATCCACCTGCCAATCAGCTGCTCGTGCTGAATTAGACTGCTGAAGCTGAAACAGGCTTCAGTACAGGAGATAAATTGCTGGGAGGCAGATTTTTTCCTCTTGTTTTCCTCCCCAAAAAATGACTGCGTCTTATACTTAGAAAAATACAGTAATTGATATTTAAGAGCCTACTCAGCTAGAAAACCAAAAGCTAAGAGTGAAACATCTGTGGATAATCAGGATTTGCTACTGTACTGTCCCCTAGGTTAATTAGATGTAGTCTGGAAAATAGTGCTGTTGTCCAATGCCTTTGCTTTCCAAATGACTTTTTTTTAAGGCAGCCCAAATACACTACCTGTTGGGTTTGCAGGTGTGGTCCAGTACAGCTCATTGCCCAGATTAGTTTTACTCCAGTCTCACCAGGGAGCTTTTGCAGTATTAGCCTTTTGGCTGGCAGGGCTTAGAAGGTATTTATGTATTATATAAATATAAAGGAAAACACAATAGTTGCCTAGTTTGCGATCACATGACCTAAGAGTAGCTGTTTGAAAAGTGGAGAGCATTGTTGCTGCTGCCTGGATGTCTTTGTTTTTGTCAGGTAGAGCCCAATATTTCTGATCCTGGCTTGCCCTACAATCTGTAGTTTGTTGTAGGAGGTTGTACTTAGGAGGATTTTTGGTCTCATAAATGTCCTTTGGTTTCTGCTTTCAAATTTCATCTATTTTCAAACTTTTATCACTGAATCAAAAATATCCCAAGACAGCATACCAATCAATATCACAATTGGGTTAACCAGAATTTCTCAGTAGAGTTAATCTTTGAAGTCCTTATCCTTGCTAAATTTGACCACCGAAAATCTTTGTGGAAGTAACAAAATGCAGTTTCCCAAATGCTGATCAGCGGATTGTGATTCTTTACATAATCTGATTGTTTAAAGCCCTTAATTAAACTGTCCTATGAGATTTCCTGATCTTTTGACATCCTTTTCCTTTTCATGAATAAGATTCAGTTCATAGTATGAAGAATAGGTTCCATATTCTTAATTCTATGCTGGTTAATGACTGCAATAAAACTATTCAAATTTGAATATTGTTAACTATGATAAATAGCATTGTTCCATATATGCTTTGTATCTTCAGATCTATAGTAAGGCTAGGCGACTTTGTCCCCTTTTAGACATTTTCATTATAGGCAGCTCCTATAATTCTAAGCCATTTCTCTGGCGGCTATGGCTGATGAATTCATCCGTGGGAATACATAATTCCCCCAGTAATTTCTGCTAAATTGGACTCAACAAATTAAACCCATAACTGGTGGGAAATAACACCTGGATGACTATATGGTCTGAAAGCCTGGTGCTAGAAGTTACCCGTTTTCCCTTTGAAAAATAGAATATGTTTTAGTGGGCACCCAAAGAGTTTTAAATCTTTCCAAATTAATTAAGTCTATGAACAGAGTTTGATTAATATAACAGGACCTAAAGAAGAAATAAGAGTTGCAGAGCTCATAATTAAAAATAGACAAGGGAGAAAATACAAGAGCCTTCCTCTGCTTAAGCTTTGCCTAAAACACCACTGCCTTTTCAGAGAGAGAGGAGAAACATTTAGTTTTTTTTATTAGATGTGATTTTATTAGATGTGATTGGGGGAAGAGAGGCGGGATATAAATCAAATAAATAAATAAATAAATAAATTGTAGGCCCAACAGCCAGGCCTGAGTTTGCTAAACCCAAACTGCCCTAAGCAAGGATGAAGGAAATAGGAAATTGGTTTGATGTTTTATCGCTAAAGATGGAAAGTGGGAATTCCTAATCTGAAAGATTGCAGGATAAGAGGTAGTAATGGCTCCCAGCCTCAATTGTTTTAAAAGGGAATTAGACCAATTAAGGTCATGAGAACTATATTACCTCTTTAATGGGGACATTTATGTCTCTTGGTCCCAAGTATTAATAAGCATAAATGACAAACCAGCTTGCTTCTGACCTCACAAAGCATCTGCTGCTTCTCAGAAAAAGATTAAATGGAGTGTGTAAGTAAACCTGCAGGCTAAAAAATAAAGCAGCCCAATTTCCCCTTAATGAAATTTGTCACCAAGTCATCAATCCTTAACCATTTCTTGCCTCTATTGGCAGCCTTTATCATCGAGGTTCACACCAAGCACAGCTATAACCCTTGTTTCTTAGAAACGTAACCCTCCATTCAGTAGTTAGCAGAAGCAGAAGCTTCATCGACTTAAGACAGCTTTAAAAAGTTATTTTATTGCAAACAAGAACTGATATTTGCACTGAAGAGTTAATTATGGCAGGACACATCAAAGGAGCCTAGCATACAGTATTAGCTTTATAAGGTACACATTCTTAAGCTTTTTATCTTAGTATTTTCAGTCAGTGACCATTTGTCCATTCTGTTCCCAGCCTTGAGTTGGGAGTTTCCTGCTCAGGGTTGGTCCAAGAATTCAGATTCTCTGAAACAACATTATTTGTTTATTTATTTATTTTATTTATTACATTTTTATGCCGCCCAATTCCCGAAGGACTCTGGGCGGCTTACAACATGGAT
>JANHGC010002864.1:52037-78397 GCA_027560395.1 Boaedon fuliginosus | reverse complement strand
AGTCAGCTTATTGCCCCCAACAATCTGGGTCCTCATTTCACCGACCTTAGAAAGGATGGAAGGCTGAGTCAACATTAGCACCATCCTCACCAGTTTCGGTCCTTAAGGTCTCCAATATCAACTATAGACCTAAACAATTCAATTTCTGCTATAGAGTGGGCCATGTGTTATTGATGATGTTGAGAATACCAGGAAAATGGGAGTTTTCTTCATCTGTAAGCATGTGAATAATTGGGCCAATGGGGTTGTTGTGAGGGACAGCCAAGACCAAGATTAATGGGAAATGGAAGATTTACTTACGTACTTTGCATGCCTTCATACTGAATGCATCTAGATCTTTTCAACAGAGATGATCTTCCATTGTACGGATTTGATTTTAGAATGCAGTGAGTGTTTGGTTTTGGAATAGTCTGCTTGTGATCCCATTTCACATATTCATATGAACCTATACATTGTAAACCCAGCCTACTCGATATATAAATGTCCCAATAGCTTCCCAATCTCCTTCAATTGCACTGTAAGGAATTTTAAGGAACAAGAATTGTAACTAAGGCTGCTGAAATTCAGGTGTTATCCTCTATTCTGACATTCTTACAATGGAGAACCAGGGACTTCCTTCCATGTCAGGAGAAATGGGGGGTTAATGTAAGCAGCAGATCTAGAAGGCAGGAATTCAGGAGGAGGAGATTTCAATAGAGCTGGATGGGAGAATGTATTTCCAACCATGTTCATTGTTTTTCAACTTCTCCATTTTTGATAGTAAATCAAAGTCAACATGTGTTTTCAAGGCATTCCAACCTTCTTTGTGTTCTCAGGACTGCCAGCAAGAAAGAGAAAAAGAAATGTCCTTTCTCTTTCTTCATCCATTTTATATTTAGCTGAACTTTTGAATGGCATTAGAGCCCCAACAAACAACAGAATTCTGACCTGGGGTATGGGAAACCATGACTGGAAGCAAACATTCCAATTTCATTCCAAGCTGAAGGGAGAAGAACGAAGCATTTGTGCTGCTAAATGGGTGGATGAGGGATTTGATGACTTCCCACTGGAAAGTATCAGTCTGGAATTATAGAGTTTCTGTGTTATTGCCACGGGCCTGAGTATTATTATGTTGTTGTTCGCACCTATGTCTTTGGCAGCAGGTTCTATAGGTTTTCATGGCCATGTCACTCCAAAATTCAGTGTATTGACGATTGCCAAGACTGAGGATGATGGGTATTACAGCAGCACTGGCAGTGCCTATGCAGATAACAATAGCAAGGTCACTATTACCCTTTATTCCTAAATGCAGTGAGATATTCAAACAAACAATATATGGCACCCAGCAGACCAGGAAGATGAGAGATACACTGGCAATACTCTTTGCATGCCTCAGTTCCAGTTGTTGTTCTAATTCTGATGGGGTCTGACTTTGATTCACTGAATTAAGCAGTTTTTTAATGTTTTTAAGCTGCTTTCGGGCTATACAGAGCATTTGGATACCCATTACAACTATTGCAAAGATGATTGGGATGATAAACACATAGGTTTCTACATAGAGGTAAGGCTGGCATAAGACTTGTTGCGCAGAGCAGCTCTCATTGGAGTTCCATTGGTACCAAGCCAATGGCATGGATGCAAAAGTCAAGGGAGACACCCATGCTAAGCATATGTAAAGAACAGCCCAGCGATAAATCCAGGACTGGTGGTAATGCAGTGGCTGGATGATGCATATATATTTAGCATAGTGCATCACCAGCAGATTGGCTAAAAAAGACAGGAAAATGAAATTGGGCACAGCATAATGTGCTAAGCACCAATAGTTTTCCAGTTTGTTCTTAAATGACATATTGGAGACGTAGGGAAGAGCTCCCCCAGCCAAGAGGTCAGCAATGAGCAGACTCAGGAAGAACCAGTTAATGGCACCATGGAGCTTGCGATTGAAAAGGATCCCAAGTATAATGAAAACATTGGCCAGAATGATGAAAGCTGATAGAAGCAGAGAGAATAAGGATATAAGATATTTCTTCCGTTCATCTTCTGATAAAGAATCCATAGTCTTCTGGGCTTCTGAAATAACTTCCTCAAGGAAATAAGGAAATAGTCTAAATAAATAAAACCAGGAGATATATGGCTTAGTATTTGTCTTTCTTTTAAAAATAATGACCGTAGCTATAAAAAGAGTTCAGTTATGATGCATTTCTTAGGTATTGTATTACATGTTATGATAAATTACACAGAGATATAAATTCTATAAAAATAAAATAGGCAGTTCTCAATGATATGAATACTGTAATAATGTACTAATTCATGCAAAACTTCCATGACAGATAAACCGTGTAAAGGAAATCTTACAAAAAGTATTGCATAAATGTTAAGGGTATGATGAACCACAACAGAGAAATGAATAATTGCAATTTAAAAATTTTAAATTCAGAAATTTAAAATGCAGCCCTATTTAAAATAATCCCACTAAGAAGTTGTCAACCACACATATATACAGTAATTACTGCCAGAGAAACTTTGTAACAGATCTGTTCCAATGTGATTTTTTTTTTAAACAATGGATTTGGAAACATTCAATTGTTCTATATTTTCCTCAACCAAGAAAACCAGAATGAAATTTGGAGAGGTCAAAGTGCAAAGCAATCTGGTGATACCTCTCTTGTGTCTGACAGGTTCCTATCTGATTTTTATTTTTCTAGATGCTTTTTTTACTATAAACTGGATAGTGATATGTTATGAAATAAAATAGTAGTCTCAAGTTATCAATTTTGTTTCAACTAATGCTTTGGGGTAGGGGTCCCCAATCCCTGGGCTGTGGCCAACTACCGTGCTATGAGTCCTATTTGGAACTGGGCTGTGTGAGTGGTGGGCTGGGCACACATGCAGATGCACAACTTGACTTGCAAAAATGGCAGACCGGTGCACGTACACATGTGCATGCCGCTCACCTTGCAAAAGTTGAGCTGCGCACGTGCTTGTGCCAGCCCCGCAACACACACGCCCTGGTTCCACTCTCACCCCCGCCCCCCCCCCGCCAGGCCACCAATCCACAAAGTTTGGGGACTGCTGCTTTAGGGAACCATCCAGGTTCTGCTCAGGTTATTTTAGAAAATAAAAAATGGAGCCATCAACATCTTCATCCATTTCCAGTAAATGGATGGTCTGACACCCACCCCCAATGAGCAATTTTCTTATGAATGAGCAAGCCCTACATCCGTAGTAACCATTGTGGCATTTTTGGAATTTCAATCCTTGGTTTTACTTAAAGGAATTGTTACCTTTAACATTGAAGAAAAGCATGATGTTAACTTAAAATTGCCAGTTTCGTTCAGTATGGCCTTGACATCTAAACATGCCAGAATAACTTTTATCTTCAAGAGGCTTTTCTGGTTAAGGAAATGACTAAGATAAAAAATATCTCCCTTTGCTCTTCCTGTGAACTTCACTGTTTCTTAAATCTCCTTTCACACACCCAGCTATTGGCAAGTGATGCTTTCATTTTAGACACATATCTACTTAGGAAAGCCATGGAGGACATTCAGACAGATTGCTGAACCTTTAAACTGTTATTCTTTGTATTAGGACATAGATGTGATCCATGTTAAGGGTCAATGGCCACACATGGTCTTTTGGAATGTGACATCACCACAGCACAAGAAAAGGGCAGCCAGCGCAAAAATAAACTAGTGGGCAGTATGTAGATCTCCTTTGCTCAGATTTTTTATATCATCCCATGTGCTTCTTTGCATAAATAGTCCTTTCCCACTAACTTTTGAAACCAGAAAGTTTAACTTACTTGGAAATCACCAGAAGCAGCTCTTCTATCTATAGCTTGACTTCTCTGAGAGCCATCTACTTAGAGAATGCTCTTGCGTGCAGCCATGTAGGAGAAGGAGCAAGGGTGGAGGGGAGGGCAGCCACTGTGAACTTCCTATCTGTGGTAGTAAAACCTTTCTTCTCTTTAGCAGTGAGGGAATAGGTCAGTTGCTAGGAAAGGTGTCAGGAAATTGGGTTGGCGAGGAGACCTCCATGGCATCACCTGTGGTTGCAGTCACTCTGCAAGCAAAAACCACAAACATCAGGAATGTTATTTTAACCAGCTCATAAAGAAGCAGCAAAAGGCACTTAGAAAGAAACTCTTACCATCTGGCTAGGTATAATGTCAGGAGTCAATTAAGCAATTACAGTGACAGACTGATCGGCAGGAGAAAACCATCCTCAGTGTAATACCTTCTAGTCTTTCTCAAAGAGGGAGAAAACAAATTGGGACTTTCTTGATGGAAATGCTCTGAACATCGGGGAAGAGAGAAATGTGGAAAATCCCACTTGTCCTTTGAAAGGCCAGGTAAAATAATCATTAAATCTTCTCCTCTGTTGAAACTGCTTTCCAATTTTCAACGGAGTGAGAGATGTTTCATTTTGTTTTCCCTGATAGGAAATGGGGATCCCGATTCCCATTTACATCACTAAAATGTATATTTTTAAAGGCTGCTGATAGTTAAAGTCTGAGGCAAATGTTGCTTCTTAGGCAGAAGCATTATCTCACAGGTTTAAAAGTAATAGTGGAATATAGCACTTGGATGTTCCCATTGCTCATTATTTTCTCCATTTTCAAATGTAAATCCTATTGATCAGTAGATTGTTCAAATAAATGTAGTTTAGATATACTGTGCTAAAAGCACCTGTAGGATATAATTATGTATTTTTTTTACTTTGCAGTAAACTATATTGTAATGTAATCATTAGGGCTTAACTTCTGATGATATTGCCTAGAATTGAATGAAAAATTCAGTACTGAAGTAGGTGAAATTGTCTGAGAAATATCTTTTTTTCTGCATATAAACAGTATTATTATTCCTTGGAAGAATCCCAGCTCAACTCCCCTCCCCTGTATTAAGCATAAAGTTAACACTGTTTTAGAAGTCTTTTCCTAAGCACCCTTTTTAAAATAATAATATCCCAAAGCAACATGTACGATGGGATAATATGATACACGCATGACAGGAACTGTCACTTGACAATGTTAAAAAAGGCTACTGTAGGCTTGTGTGCACTCAGTCCCAATCAAAATTAAAGACCCAATACACTGTATACAGAAAAGACTAAATTAACTAACCTTTTGCAAGTTTCCTCTAGACACAACAGGAATCCTGTGGACATCACCACTCATTGCATCAAAATGTAAGGAGAAAGGAGTCGGCACTCTGTTTCGGGAGACTTTCTTCTTTGCCAAAAGATGATCTTTCTTCAGCTTTAATACAGTAACACCACCTCCTTAGCCAACCCAGAGAGCAGACCGTCAAAAAAAGTCCTTTCTGAGGAACAGGAAGAGTCTAGATTGCTATCAAGCGACAATGCATCTGTTTCTTGTTCACTTCCCTTATTATCTGTCTAACCCAGCCTTGAACATTGCTTCCCTCTGATGCTCAGCTGCCTCCTGGTGGCTCTCAGCTATGGTAGAAAGTGCATTATTGCCAGCAAAGAGATGGAAGAACATTCTTTTTAGCGTGGGATGCCATCAACATCTGTTTTCTGAATAGCAGACCCGTAATGTTATACTATTTGCTTTAGTCATCATTTTAATCTAATGAACCAGTTAAAATCAATCTCTAGCTTTGCTGAGATAAAGACTGGGATGCTCCTTTACTTGTGCTGTCTGCCACACTGAGATTTTGGCAGGAATGGGCTGCTGAGGGTTCATGGGGGTTCAGGAGAACCCCTTGCTAGAGTCTGCCCAGTTTGGAGAACCCCCAAATCCCACTCCTGGCTGGCCGTTCCCCCACTGCCCTTCCCCTCCCCCATCACTTCCAGGAGTCTCCACGTCGCCTGTTTTGGATCCCAAGTAAGTGCAGGGCCCACACGGAGACTGAGGGGGGGCAAAAGACACTCTTCACAGAAGTTCCAGAAGTCTGGAAATGGGCCTGTTTCCAGCTTCCGGAGGGCCTCTGGAGCCCAGGGAAGACCGACTAGGCCACGCCCATCATGGCCACACCCAGGGACTCCAGGAAAGCTTCCAGAGCCCAGGGAGGGCAAAAACACCCACCCCGCCATGGTGCAGGAGGCCGACTAGGCCACACCTACCATGGCCACACCAACCCAGCAACCGGGCAGAGAACCCCTTGCTAAAATTTTTGCAGCCCACCCCTGTATTTTGAGTCTTGACAAAAGACCAATTAAGAGAGAACAATCTTTAGGTCTTCAGTCTGAAAAATGGGAGAGAAGCAGCCACTGATCTTTATTCTGCAAAGTAATTAACATGTAAACAGAATATATAGTAGATGTAATTTAAGTAAGGCAACACGACCAATGTATTGCAGTCTCTGTGTTAAAAATTCATTTTGGACAGCAGATGTTTGAAATAGCTGCCTAATTTGGGGGGTTTTCTCCTCTGCCTCCCTTTTTTAAGGGAAACCTCCCTTTTGGGGGTTTTCTCCTCTGCCCCCCTGATTTGCCTAATAAAAGTTTCTGAAGCTCTCAAAACTCTGCTATTTGTGCCGTTTGAATTTTAAAATAGATATTAGTTTGTAAGAGATTCTTCTAGAGTGCTTTGTTTTTATAAAGAAAAACACTTACAGTAAACAGAACTTATACTGAGTTTAGCACTCAGCTCAGATCTTTTTTCTTCTTCTGCTTTTATTGAGATTTTGAGTTTGTTGATACTCCTTTAAAAATTATTTTATTTTGCAACTGCTTATCTACATGCTTGGTTTACAAGATAGGTTATTTCATTTTCAAATAAATAGTCAGAGAAGGATGACACTCTTTTCTCCATGTTAGATGTGGGTTCAGCCAAAGCAGTCCTACTCTCTCTCTTTGCAGCTTCTACCTCTCACTCAGCCTGCCCGCTGAATGCAGAGGGAGATTGGAGAATCTCTGGTTATTCAGTATAATTTAACTCTTCTACAATTTATAAGGTCCATTTAAAACTGTTCCCATTGTATCTTTTCATTTTGCTTTTGAATCAGTGTTGACTTCTGGTGTCAGCCTAGACAAATCCCCAGAGTTTCTTGTCAAGGTTTTTTAGAAGTGGTTTGCTATTGCTTCCTTCTTAAGGGAGAAGGAGAGGGAGGGAAGGAGGGAGAGAGAGACTGGCCCATGGTCACCTAGCTGACCTGTGCCTAGGGTGACACTAGAACTCACCATCTCCCAGTTTCTAGCCAGAACCTTAAACATAACCCCAAGCTGGCTCCACATCTGGAATGCCATACATGCCACCTACATACCATAAGGGTGATTTGGCAATGCAGATAAATATTGTGGTTATTCCAGAGATGAGGATTTTAGGATATAAACGTCCTACCTCATTTACAGAATTTTGGGGAGTTTACGGCTCAGAGAGAAATTACTTCATATTTGCAATATGTTGAGTTTCCTGTTTCTTTTATATCTATGTGTCTATAAAAATAAACATTCAACCTTAACTGAAGGAGAAAAAAATTGAATCCAGTATCCATATGATGAACTGGGTCCCATAGGACTATGAAAATGCATATCTTCCTACAACATATTGAGCTACAAGCTACCCAACTCCATTTTAACCTAGTCTGCAAGTTTTGTGAAGCAGGTAATATCTTTTAATTGGTAATCCACCTAGAATGCACTCAATGTTTTTAGTCCACCACTGGTTGAACACAACAGAAAAAAAAATAAAAGTGACCGGATGTGGCTATAAGACTAAAGCGAGTGATTCCCACAGCAGTTTAAGGAACAGTGCTTCCATTTATAGAAGTTCAGTTTATTATCATTTAATTCTAAATAGTGCAGTGCTCTAATTTCCAATAATCTCTCAGCCTACATGGCTGCTGGCCAGGGATCCTGACCCTTAATGGGAGTTGACCAGTGATTGCCAAATACTTTTTTAAGCCTTTTATTTGCCTTTTATGTTCTTATTCTATTCTCAACTCTCAGTTGCTGTAGAAATTGGTTATACATATAAAATATCATAATGGTCATTATTCTCACCTACATGATTTTTTGAACCCTTCCTAAATATTAATATCTGCTTTTATCTACATCTTGAAAATTAAACCATCTCTTCCAATGTTGCCCTTAAATTTCCTATGAGCTCAAAACTACGTAGGTTAAAATAATCCTATTATTCCTACAATGATTCTGATTCTTTCTATCATTTGATAATTATCAATTGATAATAAGGGTTCCCCTTGACTGGGGAAGAGAGGCGGGGTATAAATCCAAATAAATAAATAAATAAATAAATAAATTTCAGAATTTCAGAAAAGCTCTTGAAAGACCACCTCAAAAACTTTAGAATCAGGTTGTTATTTGTTAGCCCAAGTTTGATAATTTCTGGTTTTTAAAAGAAAGGAGCATTGTTCCTATTTTATCTTTATAGGATGATCATCCTCCTTATTCTTGGAGGAGAGAGAAACACAGTCATCTGACATTTAAGCCCTGCCTCCTCCTCTTCTCCTAAATGATATAATGGAGATCTACTTTGCCCTCACCTTCCATTTCTAGAAGCCTTAATAAATGTTGGTGTCAAAAACATGATTAAAATGTGTAAAAAGAACTTGGGAAAACAAGGTAGAGCAAAGTATTGGAAAAAATGACAGCAGTAGAGGCTGACCTCCTGACCCCTTTCTGGTCTGCGTTGGCTTCTAAGATAATGGATAACGAAAGAACAGATTTTACACATCTTAAGACTATTCTTGGTAAATGCTTTTTCTAATTCATTATCTGTACTACAGTAAACCAGTACAGATAATGATAATAGAAGGCACCCTCAATCAGGAAATAGGGCAATATCATAGAGGCAAAGAAGAAAAACAGTTATCTGAACATGACTTTATGTTACATTAAGTATAAATGGAAACATGGATTCAGTCATTCTTCTCTTCTGCAGATCCTTCACCAATTTTCCCTTTCAGGAAGAAAACTCAGCTTTTGTTTACTCAAGAAGCCACGTCTGTTTTACAGGCTCTAGTCTAGCTGAGGTGGAAAACAATTCAAAAACATTGAAGATCTAATTGATGAATATGAAAGGCACCAAATCCAGAGCTCCTGAGGCATCATTATTAGTTTGGGAAGGGTATGATGTCTCAGAGAGTTAGGGCTGAAGGCCTGTGGCCAAGATGTCTGGCTTCTATCAGAGGGAGAAAGTCAGTCCAGGAAGCCTGGACTTTTAAATTCAAACCTCTTCAGCAGGATCAAATCAGTTGACTGAAAAGCATGAAAACAATTCTCTATTCTACCTCAAGTATGTGTTTGCTTCCATTTGTAAAACAGGCAAGAGTCTGTAAAAGACAAATGTATTATTTAAACTGCATTGCTTCCCAATGAAGAAAGATTACTTCCATCATCTATTCCACAGTTGGGGTTTTATAATATGCTAATCTAGACTAAAATGGAGCTCTGTGTTTCATCATACTGTGGAAATTCAGCCATTGCTTTAGCATGTTGGATGAACATTAAACCTCAGTACAACTTGTTTGGGCATATTGCAATATCACAACATCAAAAAAGCATTTTCTTAATCCAAGTTTATGAGTAAATATGAGGCCACCCTGTATGAACCTTCAGCTCTGCCTGAATGATATTTATGCTACATCATTTCCTGAAAAATGTTTTCTACTCTCTGTGTCACTGAACTGTGCTTTTGGTCTGCCACTGTAACTTTTTCACATTTCCACTTTTTCAATTTCCTGTCTCCACTTTTGAAGAGGAAAAAATTAATTCGTAAGCTTTCTTCTCTTGTGCTTTTTGCCATAATAATTTAGGCAATTATAGTTCACAAGAACATAAACATTTTTATTTAGTGTTCAATTTTATATAGTCGCTTATCTCACAAAACAAGTGACTCTGGGCAGAGTACAACAAAGTTAAAAAAAACAACTACCAATTCACAGAGCTTGAAAGAAAATTTGGAACTTTGTTTCATAGAGGTTGACAGTGGTGATAATCTTATATACACACAAATGGAAGGACACATTAATTCCCACAATGGAAGAATGGATAGTGAAGGTAATGGAGTTGGCAGATATGGCAAAATTGATTGTTCTAATTAAAGAGAAAATTCTATCTAGTTTTGTTTTGGAAACCCCTTCTGGACTTTGTACTCAAAACTGAAAAAAAAAATAGAACTTTTATTTTATTTTTTTGATTACAATATTGACTTTGTTATTATAGAAATGGCTTGAAATTATTTAGAAAAATAAAGCAAAAGGTTGACATAATTTTTTCAATAGGAAAACGTGAATGCAGATTCAGGCCATAGCAT
This sequence comes from Boaedon fuliginosus, assembly GCA_027560395.1. Taxonomy (NCBI): domain Eukaryota; kingdom Metazoa; phylum Chordata; class Lepidosauria; order Squamata; family Lamprophiidae; genus Boaedon; species Boaedon fuliginosus. The sequence goes on along the minus strand of JANHGC010002864.1, from coordinate 68,175 downwards.
GAAAACTCCTGAACAGTAACAAAGACACTGTGAAATACATTAATGCTCTGACTGAGGATAAAGCATTTTCTTGGGTTGCTGTTTCTAAAAAGTCAGTATAAAAATAATGTGTCAGGGGACGATATGTGAAAAATTTCAAAGTTTGTGCATTGTTTTAAAAAGCTCTCTAAGATTTTCTTGATGGTTTATTTTATCTTCCATTTAATCCCCACTTGAATCTTTGTGAACATTTTAAAAGCAGACTGATATTCCTTCTTCTCATTCTGTTCCTCAAGTGCTGACGTAATGCCATACTTCCATTGCAAAGGTCCAGTTAGCCTTTTAAGGACAAATAATGACTTTAGCTTCTCAAACTGTCCTGAAGTATTGCCTAGTCTGTTTTTGAAGTGACCTAAGTGGACAGTTACTGGTAACATCCCAGATATCCAGGACTGGATAAATCAATTTACAATTTGAAACAAAACAGTTCCCTTGATTGGGGAAATGAGGCGGGGTACAAATATAAATAAATAAATAAAAAAATTTTTTTTAGCACCTTTCTACTATCCAAGGAAAAGCTCTATTCCTGGTCTAAAATAAAGTAACCTACATCAGTATAAGCAGGGTGGTATTACGTTGTCCATGACGCCTTACAAACTTTCAACCCAGTTATAGTTGCTGTCACAAAAAGAAGTGAGGGGTCTCTTATTTGCTCTGCTCTGTCAATCTTAGGCTTGACATGGAAGACTTAAATACCTGAATAGGTACCACACTCCTTAAATTGAGGAGAGGAAGGTTATGGAGCCCCAGCAGAACTGCAAGTCTCAGCAGGCCCAGAGGCATGCTGGGAGTTGTATTTTAACAAGGTGGGGAGGGGTTCAGGGTCTCTTACCTTTTACCCTAGAGTTCCCTTGATTGGGGAAATGAGGCGGGGTATAAATATAAATAAATAAATAAATAAATACTTTCCTGCCAGTTTTCACATTACACTGTAAATTAGTAGTCTCCTGTGTCCTTAGCCCTGTGAATCCTCTTATAAATTGAAGGCTATAAGCATTTTAACCATTGCTTCTCCTAAAAACTCTGGGATTTATTATTCCGTAAGAGTATTTAGGAATGTGCAGTGTAATTCCTGCAACCTCCCTTATTTCTCCCTTTCTCTTGCTTTCTTCTGACACCATCATATTCATATACCCCCACAAATATAATTCCCAGGTTCTTATGTTTGGCATCATTGGCTTTTATATACAACACTGCATGGTTACACAAACACTGCTTGACCAAGGCTGGTTTAGTTCTATAATTCTGGCCCAAAACACTTTTCTTCCAGCTAGTCTGACTAAGAGTTGGTAGGAAGGCCATACTGATTGATGGCTGCTGATTATATTTTACCAGGAAACCCTTGAAAGTAGTTTTTAAATAATCCCCCTCCTGAATTGTAACAATTATATATTTTTTTACTATTTATTTTCTCTATCCCTCTCCCGGCCCCCCCTCTCGACACACACACACACACACACACACACACACACACACACACACACACCCACACATACACACTATATTAAACTTCTTAAAATTGTTTGATTTTAACTCATAGAGCTTAACAAGAACCTTTGGAACTGATTTTCTCTGATCATTGAAGTCTATATATGGGTTTGAGTTCCCAGTCATTAGTAGATAAGGTCTCTCTCAAAATGGCTCCTGAAATACTTCTAGACTATAAATTTCATCACTTCTACCAATCCTGATCCAAAAACACCCAAGGTCAAGCTTGGGAGAGACTATAATTAGATATAGCAGAGACATAGGAAATGCTTTAGTACAGTTAACAAATGCCTGAGCTGCAGCAGAAGGAATATTATTCATCCAAATATAGGTATGTATTTTCCCCCTTCAGCTACTTCTTGGTATATTCCCCAGGCTTCTTTTTGTGGCAGAAATGATCTCCTTATCTTAAAATTTTCACTCTTGTGAAAATCTGAGAATTTGTGCTCTTGGCACACTTCTTCGTATATGTCTCACTTAGAAAGATTGAACTTTCCTTCCTTAACCCAAGCAGAGAATAAATATATGATACAAACTATAAAAGGAAGTCAGGATCTGAGATTGACCAATGATGTGCATGGGGCTGCTGATAGAACTCAAGCAAGAAACTGAGACCAACAACACATTTTTCAGGAGCTTTAATGTAAATTGGTGAATATTATCTGCATCTTTTTATTGGCAAGGTCAAACTGAGTCATTGTAGCTTGAAAAAGAAACAGCACTGCCTGGGAGAAGTGTGGAGGCATATGAAGTAGATTATCATTAGAGGCTATGAAAACAATCCATTTTATGTATTTAAGAGATTGACTTTTTGCTGCTTCTATTCCAGTCACTTCTCTGAAAAATGACTGGCCTCTGAAATGACCTTCCCATCCTTGGTCTCAATGGTCTTGATCATCAAAGGCCGCTTCAATGAGCTGCTGTTGGAGACCGAAATCCCTGCAGCCCCAATGTGAGAGGGAAGAGCTATCCCTTGAGTCAGGAGTCCAGCTGCAGAAGCAACAGGTGGATTTCAGAATTTGATAGAGGGATCAGAGGAGATGGAAGGTCTTAACGGAGACATTTTTGATTGGCTCACCAAAACAATTTGGCAGAAGAGGAAGCCAGAGAACTCATGCAAGTCAGCAGGCCAAAATAACAAAACAAAACAAAAAACCCCACCACACAAACAAAACAAAACAAAAGGTCAACTGACCGCATGCAATAAGCAAGAGCTTGCTTAAAGTTTCCTTCTCCAATCTGCTGTCCTTCAAATGTGTTGGGCTTCATCTGTTATTATCCTAAACTATATTAATTGGGCTGGTATTGATGGAACTTGTTTTCCAATACACCTGCTGAATGATTTCTTGGAGAAAGGTGGTTTTGGCAGAGAAAGTCAAACGCAGGCGATAATTTCAGACTGAGAAATACTTAATCAAACACTGATTCTGGACACTCTACGAGACTCACGGAAGAATGTAGAGTTCTAGCTCACTATCTCACATAGGCAATGCAGAGAAGTTAACATTATTCAACAATCAAAAAGATTAAATAAATTAAGATTGAAAGGATTATCTTGCCCTATAATAATATATTTTTGCAGCATCTTAGTAATAGAGAAACATTTAGCCAATAACTTTGAGAATAGGTTTTACATATTTCTGCCAATTCTTGGAGAACACTTCGGTGGTAATTTATTTATTTTTATTTATTTTATTTATTACATTTTTATGCCGCCCAACTCCCGAAGGACTTTGGGCAGCTTACAACGTGGATAGCAATAGCACTCAGATTTTAATATACTGCTTATCAGAGCTTTACAACACTCCACAGCTTTACAACACAAGCAGTTTTACAACACAAGCAATTACAGAGTCAGCTTATTGCCCCCAACAATCTGGTCCTCATTTCACTGACCTTTTAGAAGGATAGAAGGCTGAATCAACCTTGAGCCTGGTGAGATTCGATCTGAAAACCTGCTGAACAAGTCAGCAGAGATAGGCTGCAGGGCTGCATTTAACTGCTGCATCACCGAGGCTGTGCATGCGGTATGAAGCAGCAGCAAAATATACTATATGGAAGGCCTTGGCTTCACCCATTTCATTTAGTAATAGAAGGGTAAGTGGCTGGGAGTTCTATTATCCCTAATTCCGTGGACATGCACCGAGTCAGATTCAGAGGCAGAACAAATACCTATAATTCTACATTGAGCTAATTCAGTCTTTGGATGAAACCTGCAACTTCAACATTTTAATTCAAAAAAATTCACAATTCACATATTTTACATTTTGTTTTACATCCTGTTTATTTCGATGTTGGCTGGTTTCAAACATCAACTGTTAAATACTACTTCGCATTGCATATTCTCTGTCTGGTTCTAAATAACATTACATGTCCTCCATTAAATGCCATCAATATATAGCAATGGTTTTTCAACTAACTTTTGGAGACTTCAGAGCTGTCCTAAAAATTTAACAGCAGTTTTTCAATGAACTAATAATTGATAAATGTCTCTCAAAATCATGTTGCCCAACACAGCAGGTGTTTTTCTACAATGTATAAGTAGAGAACAGCTTCCCAATAGATAATGGTGATGCTTATTCAGAATATTCCCCAGATAATCCTCCACTATGGGCAAGAAGCACATGAGTTGAGATCTGTTTGAAAGCTTAATGTTAACTACTGCCACTGTTTATCACCAATCACTAGTGCTAAACTGCATTGCACACCAGTTTTTGAACTTGAAAATATCATTGCAGCATACAATAAGTGATACCTCTATCTAACATATAATTTAAAATCCAGGGATATGGAATGGCAAAGGTGGCAAAAGAGGATTTTATTTTAGGTAAGCCTCTGCCTTCCATTTGTTTCAGCCTTTTTCTGGACATGGAATATCCAGATGAAACTCAGGACACTGCAAAAGGTTCACAGAGAATTGGGAGGTACCATAAAGCTTCCACAGTACCCAAAACCTCAGAAGGAGAAAGGTCAGCAAAAGAGAGATGCTTGATTACCTCAACCTATCAGAACAGGAAGACGGCTTACCTAACTTGTTAATGGCATTGACCTGCTGTGGTGGAACCTGAGCAACCATCCTGGGAGAAATAAAAAGAGCAAGTTTGTGAATTTGGCAAACATGTGAAAGCTCTTACCTTATTGGTGCAGCCTGTAAAAAAGTTTCCATGGCCAGTTTTGGGAACCTCCAAGTAGGGCTGGGAAAATATGTCTGAATCCTTGGAAAACTTTATTAGAATATGCTCTCCTAAAATGCTCTTGTTGCCTCATTCCAAATGACAGTAACAATCTAGATTCACAGCTGCATTTCTACCTGTTCTTGAATGCTTCAAGTCCTTTGTGTCCCAATTACCTTTCTGCAGTGCACTTTTGCTGTGAATCTAGATTGTTACTGTCCTTTGGGATGGGATCATGTTTATATTTATGTTTATTAGATTTATACCACGCCTCTCTTACCCCAATCAAGGGGAACGCGAGGCGGCTAATCTATACATAGGTTCATATATTTGGAAATTTGATGACAGCATCAAAGGGCCTGTCCAAAGCAGCATTCCATCTACAGAAGTTGACCCTTACCTTTTTTCTTAGATCAACTTGCCTCAAAATGTTATCCTCCAGCACTGTCTGGAAACTGACATTCAACCTTTTGGGAGGGCCCTATGCTGAAGAAAGTTTCCCTAGGCCAGTGATGGTGAATCTTTTCGGGACCGAGTGCCCAAAGCACACGCACGCATCTCCAAAATGCAATGTACATGCATCCCCTAGACATGTGGCCCACCCGTGCAGGCACTCCATGCATGCATGTCTCCCATGCATGCACACGCATCTCCTGTGCATGCACCCTGTCCCCATGCATTCATGTGCATCCCCTGTGCATGCACCCACTCAGGTGCAAGCGCCCCGCACCCCCGATGCGTAGCAGAGACCCAAAGACCAGCTGGCCAGCAGAGCTGAGCTGGGGTGACGGCTTGCATGCCTGCAGAGAGGCACGCATGCTATAGGTTCGCCATCACGGCACTAGGCGATCAAATGCAGAGGAACCAATTTCATACCCTTGCACGAAATGTCCAAGCTGACTCTTGCTTACCGGTTTTCTTCTCCTTCCAGCAGCTTTCTGTAGGTGGCAATTTCTATATCAAGGGCCAGCTTGAGGTTCATCAGTTCTTGGTATTCTCTCATCTTGGTGGCCATGTCATGTTTGGCTTGCTTCAGGGCCTCCTCCAGATCTTGGACGGTACTCTTAGCACTTTGCATAGCCTGGTCTCCTTCTTCTTCTGCCGAAGCCACAGCATTTTCCAGGTTGGCTCGCTGGGCAGGAGGAAAGAGGAACATTTCAGTTTTCACTGTCTGGGTGGAAAGTGTTATGGAGAGCTCTGCAACTAAAAAAGCAGCAGCAATGGCTCAGAAGCGAACCCACTCTCTTTAAGTATGGTGGGAAACCTGGCCTCTTTTAAGCTACAACTGCTTGCCTGCCATTCTGCCTGGTTATTGTGAATAGCCAAGAAGACTGTGAAGACGTTTCAAGGGAAATAACCTCCCAATGAAGGAGCAGATAAAAGTCAGCCAAGAAAAGAAGCCGGTGCTGGCTGCAGTCGCTGTATTGAACCCAAAGCTATGCAACTTTTTTTCCCAATTTGATCTTTGAATGGAATTTGCCTTCCAAAAGCGATAAGACCAATGGTTACTTCCAATCTGTTTAATAATTATTGCCATTGTCACATCAGCAAATATTATTGGTAATCACTGTTAGAGAGGAATAGTAATTTGTTTGTTTTATATCTCATAGGAGCTCAGCACAATCTACACAAGGATCACTCAGCATTATAACTTCCCAACAACCCTTTAGGACTTGGGCCAAAATTGCTCAGCAAGTTTCCATAGCTGAATAGACTGCATCCAAGACTTTAGAGGAGCAGAGGTTGTTTATCCCTATGCCTATTCCAAACTACCCAAGCCACACCACAGCTTCACACAATCTATGAGCCCAGACACTATTTGGGGTTAGAAGACCTTTGGAATGAAATGCTGGCCTCCTGGATTCATCTAGTAGTGTTAATGGAAGAGAGTAAGATTTACTGCTGAAACTTCTGAGAAGCCTGTCCCATTCATAAGAAATTGTGCCCTCTTGTGTTTTATTTTAAAAAAGGAGAGGACACTTGCAGCTGGACAAATTAAAGACAGATACAAAGATAGTTACAAAGAGAACAAAATGAGCTGTTGGCTGGATCCCAAGGCTGGTTCACAGAATGGGTTGTAGCCAGTGATAGGATTCAGCCAGTTCGGTTCGCTTGTTAAAATCCTACGCCGCCCAACCCGCCCCGTCACTCCTCATCTTGCCCGCTTGCCCAGCATAGTTGCTGATGCTCTCTGTCTCGCTCCCTCGTTGCCTCAACCACACGGTCTCTGTGGGTCAGCCAGCTTGCCTGCTTTTGTAGCTGTGGCTGCATCCCACACAGCACTCTCCCTGCAGCCCAGCTGAGTGGCCCTTATCTGCTTGGGAGAGCCTGCAAGCAAACCCCGAATCCCGAGGAGCTGCAGACTTTCCAAACACCTCTGCCGGCCCAACTGCCCTGCCCTTCAGATCCCAATGGGGCCAGCGCCCGGTGGCGGCGCTCCAGAAGGGAGGGCAGATGTCTTGGGCTGCACACGCGCACTGCAGCAGACCAGCAGTCTCGGCGCCAGGGTGGCATCTCCCCCGAGGGCTGCTCACCATCAGCCTTACCTTCATGGGCAGCTGCACACTGGCCCCCTTGTGATCTGAAGGGCGTGGTATTCAGGCCAGCAGAAGCACATGGAAGATCTAGAAGGTAAGGCTGATGCTGGCAGAGTGGGAGGGAGACCCACTGCGCTTGGCCAAAGAGTCACCTTGATGGGACACAATGAGGTTCTCTCGTCTTTTGGGCCTGGCACACTGAGCCCACCACACCAATTGTGTAAAGCCCAAATTGGCATGGTGGGCTCATTTACTGGTGAGAGCAGCTGTTACCTTGCTCACACCTTCTCATCAAAGCTGCCGGGTGTTGCTTCGGTTCTTTCCACCACAGCCGTGCAGCCTTTTCTTCCAATTCTAGCTATTCCTTGGCACTCATTGCCACGGGAGCCCAGCACTGCAATTCCCCTTGCTCCAACCCGCAGCCTCTGGTCACATCAAAAAGCCAGTGGCCAAGTGGGAGGAGGCCAAGGACGGGCACAAGGTGACATGCTGCTTCCGGGCCAGTTTGGGCAGGGACCCGAGAGCCGCATTGGGACGGCTCACCGGAAAGAACTATGGCAGAGCCCTGCAGCTTTAATCTGTTGGCTGGCCTCTGGGTAAGGCCCCTCCTCCTCTCCCCTTTCCCTTCCCGCAGAGTCCTGTTTTCCAAACACCTAGGCTGGGCAGCAATTCCCAGGGAGACACCCCTACCGAGGAGGCTCAGGCTGTATTCCATGGCTTGCGTAAACTGCTACTACCCCTTTTGAAATGGCCACCTGGTGCTTCCCTCAGGCACCCAGGGCTGGGAAGCGACTCTTCTGAGAACCAGGGAGGGGAGACAGGAGCACCAGAAGATACAGGCTTTGATTGCTTGTTCTGCTGCGACCCTGAACACCTTGGTTACAGCTAACAGGCACTCTGTCCGCCGGGGGAACCAAAGCAGGAAAAGCCGCCTTCCACTGGTCTTGCATCCCCAGGCGGAGCTCCAGGCAGAAGGGCTTGCTTTGGCCCTAGGCTGGAGCAGTGAGGAGGCAACAGCGATGCCATGAAGGGAAACCGCTTTCTGCAGCCTGCAAGGAGATGTTCGGTGCCACCGGCATAACGGGCCTGCCCACCCTGGCGCAAGCCCTGTAGGCGGGTGAGGCAGGGGAGGGGGCATCAGCTTGGGGGGCAGAACAAGTGGGGGACCTGTGAAGAACATGCTCGGGACGTGGCTGCTTCCCCGGAAAAACCAGCACAGCTGCTGACAACTGGAGTGGAGGGGAGTACCAAAGGAGCAGCTCCTTGCATTATGGCTGCTGCAATGAATATGAGAAGCCCAGCCAATGTTTTGAGCATGGTTAACATCTCCAGCCCAGTGAGTTCTCCGTTAATACTCACACCTGTCGATTTACTAACTTCAGTTACTGCACCAGTGAACATCGCACATCCAGTCACTATCATCTCACCAATGAATCTCCCAACAACAATGACATTAAATATAGCCATGAAATCTGTGGAAAGCAAGCCTTTCCTTCCTCAGGCATTGCCAACCTCCTAAGTAAAAAAAAAACCTAGAGCAAAAACTTCATGCAGTATTAAAAAGTAGAATAGAAAAGGGGGCTGCTGTGTATTGTTTAATGGACTACGAAACTGGCAAAATGGGCTGCTAAATTGGCCACGCCCACCCAGTCACATGACCACCTAGCCACGCTCACAGAAACTGTGGTTAAATTATTTGAATCCCACCACTGGCTGCAGCTAGAGTGTCTGTGGCATTTCCCCGCCAGCTTTGTGTGTTCTCTGTTGTTAAGAATATTTCTGTTTAAGACTTGTGATTCTGTCTAGAGACTGGCAGCTTACCTGATTCTTTAAGGCCTCAATTTCTCCATTGACATGCTGGGCGTAGCGTGTCAATTGGGCAATTTGACCTTTGATGTTTTTCATATCATCATTATGTTTCTGAGTTTGCCTTACAATGTCATCAATCTGAAAGGTAAGAGAGGGATAAACAGAAATCATTATGATAGTATATTCAGAGGATACAGCAAGAATACCAGGTCTCAGGTTAACAAACACATAGGCAGATTTTTCACCTTCAGATCTTCCAGATATATAGGATATCATATCATATACTAGATTCCTTCTAGAAAAAGCATGGGATCAAGGGCATGGAAGGTATAATCAGAAGTCAGAGAAGTTTCATGCGTCAACCAAAGTCCTTTCTGGTTGTGCAAAATATTGGGTTCAAGTCATGATACTACAATCATATTCAAATACACATATGCTTCGTTATTACAACTAGATGAGGATGACTACAGCATTATTGGCACTGAAATATTACAATATTGGAGTGACAGAATTATCCTGAAAATTATCCTGAAAAGGACACAGGTTGGAATGAGGAAAATTTGTTAAAGGAATTACCGAGAGAGTTACAGCGGTGGTGAGTGTAACAAGATTAGTAATCAATGGTGGGACACTATTGCCTAGCAACAAGAAAGTTACACATCACAAGAACACTGTTAGAAGGATGCTAGCTAATGTATGGAGGAGGGTAAAGTAGAAAAAAACTATCAAAAGAAACATGTGTCAAAGAACACATCCTTGATTCTTAGGATGTTAACTTCCTTAATGATAACTATATAAAATTTGTGTTTCTGTATTGTTTGGGGTCTTGGCTCCTTTAGCTGCTCAGACCCTTTTGTTCCAATAAAAGAAGCTGAAAATGCCATTCCTCTTATCTGGTGGTTTTTATTGGCTTCAGTGCAGGCTAGTACCCATTTTGGGAACACATCAGGCCTTACCTAGAGGATTACAATAGTTTAGTTGAAATAGCTATAGCCCTTAGACTTATATACTGCTTCACAGTGCTTTACAGCCCTCTCTAAGCGGTTTACAGAGTCCGCATATTGTCCCCAACAATCTGGGTCCTCATTTTACCCACCTTGGAAGGATGGAAGGCTGAGTCAACCTTGAGCTGATGAGAATTGAACTGTTGAACTGCTGGCAATCGGCAGTCAGCAGAAGTAGCCTGCAGTACTGCATTCTAACCACCGCGCCACCACAGCTTAACAGACCTCTGCTGGTCGGGCAAATCCTGAAATACTTTCCTAGATTCCACTGAGCTGCGAAACAGTGCCGGATACTTTTTTCCTTGTTTCTAGAATCTGATTATTCTGTTTATTCTAAACTGAAACTAGTTTGCTTTAATCTTGCAACAGTTTGTATTGGGAAGTTGGATTTCTCACTTTTAATATGAAAGCCGTATCAAAATAAGATTGCCCTTTCCATGTTTCCATGTTATACTTCCATGATGTGGATGCAGGGAGATAAGTGAACCAGTTACAGTACCTTGTTTTTGTACCACTGTTCGGTCTCATCACGACTCTTGGCAATCATGGTTTTATATTGTTCTTTCACCTCATCAATTATGTTCTTCATCTCCAGTTCACGGTTGTTGTCCATCTCCACAGTGACCATTGCATTTTGGATCTGAGATTGCAATTCCTTGATCTCCTGGATGGGGGCAGGAAAGGCATAAGTTGCGTATAACATTGCAATTGTATCCCCTTTTGGTGAAGTAGGGGAAGTTTAATTGTGAGGTAGAATTTGATCCCAGCCACTGCATTTTCTGTTCTTTCCTCAGTGCTCTTGCAAGGAGCTACTGGCAAACAAATTAAAATGAGAGAAAAATAATGTTCCTGATCATTTTCATCACATATAATAAATACATCAGTCATTTGCTCATTTTTGTCTCTGGTACTCACCTCTTCAAAGAGCTGTTTAAGGTATTTGATTTCATTTGTGATGCTCTCCACCTTGGATTCAACATCTACTTTCTGCAAATAAATATCATCCAGGTCCTGGCAGAAGAGAAAAATAGACAGCAGGATCATTCCTTGAATCTCACTAAGTACTGTATGAGGTGGAAGTTTTCCAATTTTTCAGTTAATACAAGGTTAAACATATGACCCTAAACCTTTTAGTGAGCCTCTAACTTGCCTCCAAATCACAATATTTAATATGTGATTGAAGGAGAGAATTATTAAATGCACACTGTGAATAATCAAAATGAAAGTTTGTAATTTAATTATAATTATAGTCATATGTCATTCAGTCAAACTTAGTTCTTTTCCCACTCTTATCCATTTTTTTTATGGTCACTCCAGCTTTTCATGCAAAATTCGGTAAGCCTCCACCTTTTCAACCTTTTAGAAGTCCATCCTCACCCAGATGTTGGGGTAGAGGGAAGATGTCTGGAGTTGGTTGTGGGGCCTCCCAAGGAGATGATCGAGGCACTGTGTTTTTATTTGGGTTTGTGTTTTTTACAGTGATTGTGAGTCTGCCTAGAGCTGGCTTTTTTTTTAGATAAGAAACCATACTAATCCTTTAAGCAGACAAATACTAGTAATCTTACAGCAGTTCATTTAGTGACTGTTGAAAGTTACAAGCACTGAAAAAATGGACTTTCGACTGTTTTTCGTACTTATGACCATTGCAGCATCCCCATGGACACACAGTTATCAAAATTCAGATGCTTGGCAACCGACTCATATTTAAGAAGATTGCAGTGTCCTGGGGGTCATACAATCATCTTTTGCAACTTTCTGACAAGCAAAGTCAATGGGGAAGCCACTTAACAACCGTGTTCCTACCTTAACAACTACCGTGATTCTCTGTTTGATAACCTTGGCTGGAAGCCTGAGCCATCTTGCATAGAGCAAAACAAGCTCTTTTCAAAAGTTCTGGCAACTTGAGAGCAAATCTATGCATTTTCTCTGGTGTGCAGAAAGAAGGAATAGTTGAAGTGAACTTCACTTGGTTCTCCCTTGTTAAAGTTAAATGAGAATGGAAATCGAGTCAAGCTAACTTTGTCTATGTATCTACCCATCTACCCAACTTGTGTGCACTTTTCCTATTTCACAAAAGGGTGTACAGTGTGGAAGCAAAAACATTTAACAGTCCCACTTCCATCATACCAACAGTCCTCTGTCATATTGTTCAGAAAGAAAAAAAAAGTAAGAGGAATGGGTGAATATGGAGAAAGATGACACTGAAAACAGTTTGAACTCCTCAGGAAAGAAAGTTGTATTAGCTGTAAGTTGCAGAAGAGTGAAAAACAATCCCAGGTTAGTCAAAGGTAAGAAGGTCTGATCCCACTTATTTTTAGTGCTCCAGTACTCATTTCACCTTTTTCGTCACCACAAACTCATTTTCCAGTTGGTTACGGTGATTTATTTCCTCTTCATACCTATAGATTAGAGGACAAGAGACAATAGTTGTAAAGTGCAACGGGGAACAAATTAATGTCATTCTTGAGTGGGCATGTACCAATTACCAACTTCCTTTCCTCTAGCCTCTATGAGACCTGACTTCAAAGCATCCAACTTGTACCATTTTATATTCATGTTATAAAATAAACAGGAAACTAGCTATTGATAGTTGTAGCACTGGGAATTCAATGGATGGTATATTAAAACTGAGCTGAGGTAAAATAAGATGGAACATAAATTGCTTTTCCAAATTTTTCATCTAATGTGTGGGCAGGGAAATGAGTGGCAGATTTTTTTTCCAGAGAGAAGAATAAATGCTCAGTACCTTCACAAGGGCACAACCATCACTTAGTGGAGACATTTGCACTGCTAATGAAAATGCCCCCTAGCAGGGTTCCCCTCATTATATCTTCCCTTGCTGCCTCGAGTTCCCCTCGGGTGAAGAGAGGTGGGGTATAAATTCAATAAATAATAATAATAATTATCATCATCATCATCATCATCATCATCATCATCATCATCATCATCATTATTTAATGGAATGTGGGAAGCCAAATGCCAGTTTTCTCCCAGCATGCCAAACTGGAAATAGATAAGCTCTCAATGTTTCAAAAACTCTGCTACATAAATGTTCTGTAGAAAAGCTAAAGAATTCCAGTATCTGTTGTGTATCAAATACGAAACCTATTTATAAATAAACTATTGTTCAAATTCTTGCATCTCTTTTTCTCACCGGTGTAATATAATGGCTAGAAGCTAGTTTCTTCTGGGAAGGAAGGACAGTTTTAGTAACAGAGAGATCTGGTATCAGGTTGTGTGCTTTTGGAAATCAGTTCTCATGCAAAAGTGACTGCAGATGGATTGGTGCGCTACCCTTCATTATACTTTCACCTGAGCACTTTATAACTAATGCACACCCACCACATTCTATTCATAAGTTCATTGAAAAAAAGCCTGTTCCCCTGAAAAAAATTCTGAAGTCAATTCCTGACACACACACATATACTCATGCATACAAACAGAATATTGAACAACAAATCTCCCATTAACTCTCATGCTTTGCTCACAGGCTTTTTAGTTCCTCCAGAAATGTCTGTAACTGGTCCAGCTCATTTTGCAATTTCATCTTATCTTGACTGAGCATGTCTATCTGCTGCTTAAGGGGCTGGCTGTGGGCTGTCATAATATGCCCCACATTGGATTTATATTGGTCTTTGCCCTTCAGAAGTTTCAGCTGTGTCTCCAGCACTTTGTTCTGCTGCTCAAGGTTGCGTACCTTGGAGAGGGAAAGCAGAGAGATAAATAAAAAACTGAAAAGAGAATCAGGAAAGGATTTTAAATTATTTGATCAAGATGCAAGAGTTTTATTTGGCAATTTACGTATACTCCCACATAACCACTGTGTAAGAATCTGTGGAATTTACTGTTAATCCCTGGTTTTCAGTTATTTACATTTTTGCTTGCCTCCCACATAACAGTTAAATTTAACAGAAGATCTGCTTAGCAAATTCTTGCCATAGTTTTTTTTTTCTCAGCATAAAGTCACAACTGGTCCAGTAGCACTATGAACATTTTTGGCCACCCCATTATTCACCTGTGTTATACTGTTGCTGTGTGAGCTATACTCCATTATGATTATGAACCATCAAGTTGTTTCAACTTCTAATAACCACATAGTTAAGATTTTCTCCATGGTTCCTAAGTTAGGTTTTTAACCTTGATCTTCAGCACTTCCAAGGATCCATCCCTTAAGTAATGGTGCCTATCTACCTTACTGCTGGTTATCCCCCTTTTCTCTTTCCTTCCACCTTTTCCACCATTTCCACCATTACAATCTTCTACAGGAAGATAACTCTTTGCATAATGTGTCCAAAGTAGAAAAATTTGAACCTGATCATTTGTGCCTCAAATCAGAACTCTGGGTTGATTTGTTTAATGACCCATTAGTTTGTCTATGGTATTCTCAGGAATCTTCAACACCAGAGTTCAAAGGCATCAATATTCTTCTACTTCTTCAAAGCTCAGCTTTTTCTTCCATCACAGGGAATACTGTTGTGGCTAGTATGATTCTGATCTTTGTAACTATAAAGACATCAATGTATTTGTGTATCTTTCCCAAGACCTTCATGATCTACCAAGTGCTAGTCTCTGGTAGATATCTAGGCTGCTCATTCCTTTTTTGCTGATGGTTGATCCCCAAAGGCAGACAACTAACCACCATTTTGATCCCTTCATTGCCAATTCTAAGCTGGCTGTTCTGTTTTGTCATTAGTTTGGCGATTAGTTGCATTGGCTTCCAGATTTTTCTGAGTGGAATTCAAGACGTTGTTTTTCACCTTAAATCTTTCAAAGGTACAGAGCTAGGTTATTTGTGGGATCACCTCTCCCTGAAGGTATCTGCCTGTTCCACTAGGTCTTATAGGGTGGTAGATTCCAAGTCACTTCTCTTAAATCTAGTGGAACCTAGATATGCACCTTCACAGTGCCCATCCCCTGCCCTTTGGGATATCCTTCCTCTTGAAATTCCATCTCTCTTAGTCTTCCAAAAAGACCTAAAGAAAACTACGGGACAGTATGAGACTGCTGCACAGAACCATGCCTTGTGGATACATGGGAAAGTGTTGTTGGAAGCTCTGCAATTTTCTGTATTTTTATTTTTTATACTGTTTACTTGTTTGCCATCTAAAATTAGAACAACAGCTATATTGTGTAACATACATACATACATACAGAAAACTGCAGAGGGTTTGAAAGATGTGTGCAGAAAAAGGAATCCGACTCCAAGGACTCTATCTCTTTAAAGTTTCTTTTCAAGCTAGCTTGGGAGTAACCATGTGACACTAGAACCATAGTGAAAGGAGAATTAACCCTGTTTCCTGCACCTCTTTGGTCACATTACCAATGTTCGCTTTGGGAAACTCTTTAAGATATACTGTTTTTCGCACTTTTTCTCTTGAGTTATTAATGGAAGGACGGATTCCTGAAAACTGTTATTTTACCCTCCCATCTCTTGGGTCACTGTCTGTGTGTAGGTTTATTATACATTTTTTCTTTTTTTTGCACTATTTTCATTCTGCTCCGTGGCTGCTGGAATCCTTATGCCAGTGCTTACCAAATCTGGCTAAATTATCCAAAATTGGGCAAAAGAATTTTTTTTAGGGGGGGGAGAGAATAACAACACATGAAACCCTAACCCAATCCCAAGGACTTTTAAATAAGGACTTTCTCATAAGCGGCTTTGAGTAATAAAGGAAATGGTCTGGGAAGCATTCCACCTACTGCTTTTGGTTGCATCCTTAACATTGTTATGGTCACATTCTATTATATAATATTATAATATTATAAAATAAGCACCCTCCTTTTGCAATATAGGTAGCTTTAAAACTTTAAACGTTCTTAAACGAATGTTAAGCTGGGTGGACTTCAACTCCCAGAATGCCCCATCCATCCATCCATCCATCCATCCATCCATCCATCCATCCATCCATCCATCCATGGCAACGTTAAGATGGATGGACTTCAACTCCCAGAATGCCTCATCCATCCATCCAACCACCTACCCACCCACCCATCCATAACAACATTAGGATGGATGGACTTCAACTCCCAGAATGTCCCATCCATCCATCCATCCATCCATCCATACATCCATCCAACGCACCGTTAA
>JANHGC010002864.1:30281-51937 GCA_027560395.1 Boaedon fuliginosus | reverse complement strand
TATACTGCTTATCAGAGCTTTACAACACTCCCCAAGCAGTTACAGAGTCAGCATATTGCCCCCAAACAATCTAGGTCCTCATTCTACCGACCTTTAGAAGGATGGAAGGCTGAGTCAACCTTGCGCCTGGTGGGATTCAATCTGACAATCTGCTGAACAAATCAGCAGTCTGCAGTACTGCATTTAACCACTGCGCCGAGTTCAGGAATAAACATGTATGTTGGCTTTGAATTACAATCAGCTCTCGATTAATGTTTAAATCAAGCTACATTTAATCATTTGGAGGAAAATTCTTTGTATTTTAAATTTCAGGAAACTCTGCGTTGACTAAAAAGGACTTGGTTGCAGGATAAAGACTTTCGAAGAGCTGATTCAGTTCTTCAGAAGTCTGAATTATAAGGTGCTAGTCTTATCCCCAAAATAAATAGTTTATTCAGCATCTTGAGAAGTTGCAGTTGCATTAGCTAAAATGTATAATAGCTGCCAACTTGGCAGGAAAAATGAGATACGGTATACTTTGTAAATATAAGTAGTTGTCTACAGTCTCTTTTTCAGATCTGTAGTAATAAATTTATGTTAAAAAAAGACATGCATCTGCATTGCTATGCTCTTCACCCTGAATGAACTAAGTCCTGTGTCTCGTTTGGATTTCTGGTCTCCTGTTCTAGGTTGGAAGTAGAACAGGCTGCATGCGACACTGTCCAGAAAGATACGCAAGGATTGCGCAAAATCATAGATGACACCAGCTTCCTACGTTTGAAGCTAGAAGGGGACCTGGAATCCCTCGAAGAGGAACTAGCTCACTTGCGCAAAAGCCACGAGGAAGTAAGGCCCATCTCTGCAGTTTCATACTTTCAAAAAACAGCTGTTGGTCTCTAATCCATGTGTCCATTAGCTCACATAACCTCTTAAAAATGTCAGAGAGTTTTCCTCTTAAAAATGACAGGTACGGTTTTCCTCTCCAACCAGAATTCAAAAACCGAAGAAAAGGAGGCAATTGTAAACATAACAGAACCTGCATTTATTTCAATAGATTTATTGCATAATAGGCAGGCTCGGTTCCAGTAGGTGATAGGAATTAGGGTGTGATGTTGGAGGCTGCTTATTCCACTTCTGTCCACTGCAGGAGGTGGAGGCTCTCACTGCTCTGGTGGCCAACTCCGATGTAACTGTTCAAGTAGACAACCCACAGAAGCATGACCTGAGCGAGACTATTGCTGAGATACGCAACCAGTATGAGCAAGTGGCTGAGCAGAATCGTGCTGATACACAGGACTGGTACAGAACCAAGGTGAGAACTGGCAGAAAGTGGCTAAAAGAAACAAAGGCTGGACTTTTTTAAACAACCACCTCCCCCATTTCTGCTGTCCCTGGTTCTTGCAGGTTGACTCCATGTCCCAAGAAGCCAGCATGAACACCCAAGCCCTTGAGCAGGCCAGGAGTGAATGGTCAGACCTTCGCCGGCAGGTGCAAAGCCTGGAGATTGAACGCCAGACTCTCCAGAAAATGGTAAGGAATGCTCTCTTCCCTCTCAGTCTCTATAACAGTTCTGGATCCAAAGCATTTTTCCTTCCAGAATGATAAATAACTAAATGAGTGTTAGAACACTCTACGAGTTGTTGAGTCTTGTTTAACAGAATAACAGAGTTGGAAAGGACCTTGGAAGTCTTCTAGTCCAGCCCTCTGCTCAGGCAGGAAACCCTATACCATTTTAGACAAATGAAATTAGGCTGCACTCTGAAGCCTTGTGCTCTTAACTCATTGCACACCTGTGTCATTTTTTGACCGCCATCTGTTTTGCACCCAATTATTTCTGGCTCAGCTGTGGCAGCGGTGTACGGCAGTCGCCACCACCCAAAAAGCAAATACAATCCTTGGTTGTATAAAGAGAGGCATAGAATAAAAATCACACGAAGTATCAGTACCACTTTATAAATCCTTAGTAAGACCAAATCTGGACTACTCCATCCAGTTTTAGTCACCACATTATAAATGTTGAGACTTTGGAAAAAGTGAAAAGAAGAGCAACTAAGGTGATTACAGGCCTGAAGACAAATGCCTGAAGAATGGTTGCAGGAACTGGGTATGGCTAATCTAGAGAAAAGAAGGACTAGGGGGGACATGTTAGCAGTATTCCAATATTTGAGGGGCTGCCAGAAAGAAAAGGGGTTCAACTTATTTTCCAAAGCACCAGAAGGCAGGACAAGAAACAATGGATCGAAACTACTCAAGGACAGAAGCAACCTGGAATTGAGGAGAAATTTCCTAACAGTGAGGACAATTAAGGAGTGAGACAGCTTGTCGTCAGAAATTGTAGGTACTTCATCACTGGAGGTTTTTAAGAAAAGACTGGACAGCCACCTGTCTGAAATGGTATAGGTCATCATAGGATCTCCTGCTTGAGCAAGGGGTTGGATTAGAAGATCTCCAAGGTCTCTTCCAGCTCTGATTGATATTTGAATCTGCATTAAAAAATTTTTTTTAAAATCAGATAATGAAA
This sequence comes from Boaedon fuliginosus, assembly GCA_027560395.1. Taxonomy (NCBI): domain Eukaryota; kingdom Metazoa; phylum Chordata; class Lepidosauria; order Squamata; family Lamprophiidae; genus Boaedon; species Boaedon fuliginosus. The sequence goes on along the minus strand of JANHGC010002864.1, from coordinate 49,437 downwards.
ACCTGTGGATATTGTTTCCATATTTGCAGGGAAACATGCCTCAACATACTTGGGGGGGGGGGGCAGGGCTCCAGTTGTCCTAACTGATCTTTCAAGATGAATGCTGCTTTAGACCCCCTCTGTAGCAAAATTTGGGGTGTGGGGGATGAGTTGCATGCAACCAGATGTATGCCTCCAAGTTTAGATATGGGTTGTGTGGTTTTTTTTAAAAAAGATTTTAAGGCCTTGCGTTTTTCAGCTCCAGATTAACACAAGGTACTCTTATGATACAGGTGGATGCTCTGGAGAGCACACTGAAAAATACAGAAGATCACTATCTCAGTGGCCTGGCCAAACTGAACCAAGTTATTGCTAATCTGCAAGAGGACCTGGCAGCCTGTCGGACTGATCTGGAGACACAGTCCCGAGACTATGAAACACTTCTGGACCTCAAGACAAAGCTAGAGAATGAGATTGAACACTATCGTGTTTTGATTGAGGGTGTAATAGACAGGTGATAATGGGACGGGTCTCTCTTTCCTGTCCTTATCTTTCTTGGGTCCTAACCCATTTTGGAGGAATTAAATGTCCTGGTTATTCTACTAGGTCTGCAGAAAGTTGTACAAAACTGCACCCAAGGGTTGATCCAGGACTATTTTCTAGTATCAGCCATTAAATGGAGTATCTTCATATAACAACAATTACAGTAGATACAAAGTGAGCCCTTGGAACATTTGTTTACTTAAAATAAAACTTTAATATAAATTTGGTCTTGCATAGTGATATATGGCATTTGCTTACTCAAAGGGAAAACTAAAAAAATTTGGTTATCCAAATGCAGGCTATGTGTACTTCTCCACTTACAGATAACAATAGGGTAGAAAGTACTGTCAGGGTAGGCATTTCAAAAATCGGAAAATTCTAATCAGTGAAAGACATCACAGACTCTTTGTTGCTCTTAATGCAGCAAATTAAGGCAGTAAAGGTAATTAAGTAAACTTCTCTGCTTCTCCATTCAGATATAACATTTCTATGACTCAAACCATGATTTTTCCTTATCTATTTAAGGTTGCAAAGTGCTCTGTAACTTAACTATTCTCTAATCAGATCAGATATGAAGGGGAGAATACCATTCAACTGAACAATAGAATACATGTTCAGATTCAGAGAAAGATTATGTATATTTTAGAATGGCACAGATAAAAAATAATCCCAACAGTCTTTCTTTTCCAACCTTTAGAGTTAAGCCACTCCTTAGTGAATTTTATCCTATTGATTGTTTAAAGACTCTTGCAGGATTTAATTTGGCTACCTTGTGAAGTCAGGAATGAATAGATTTGTCAGTTATTCTAAAATCCTTAAATAGCACCTAGAAAATATCCTGTCTTCACAAAGGTAGCAGGTGTTTGTAGAAGCTGATCCCATGGGTGTTGTGACACAGAGATAAACAAATGTAGCCGGAAGCATGCCAGGTAAGCAAATTGTCTGGTGACAAAACACACAACATTTGCCATGTTTTGTATTTGCAGAGGGGATGTGTTGAGCTCAGGAAAAGCAGGTAAGTAGCAGTGGAGACATTAGCACACATAGCTATCTGCTTCTGGCATCTGCTATTTGTCATTCTCATGGTTCATTCTCCTGAGCTTTGGTACTCCACAATCATCATTTTAAAAAGGCAGAGGCTAAATATTATTGGACTGAATCAGTTCAAGTCCACAGGGACTGTAAGCATTTGTTCTTGCCAGACAACAACAGTACTACTTTTAGGAAGGCAAAGATTGATATGCATTTGCTCACAAAATCAATGAAGCCAATGCATTTGATAGTAGCTTCCTTCGGAGAAGTGGTGTGTGCAGCCTCCGTATAAATATAGAAAAAATAACAAAGCACTCTTGCTTGTTTTTTAAATGTGAATTTCAAAGTCAACATTGATTTTTTTAGATACCCAAGATAGCACACTCATAATTTCTTATTGGTTATTCATTCAGTTAGCAAATCTAGCTTTAAAGGATCTACATCATCTGGTTTAGATAATGGGCCTATGCTTTACAAATGATCTTCCTAGTCTGTAATTCTTATCTGCTCCTTATGGCTTTTCCAATCACTTTCCCCATATGCCTCAAGAAATCCTAATTAATGGGAAAGGACATGGACATACAGGACACAAGTTTCAGGGAAACCTAAGATTATAAGTGAAAGAGGAGGATCAGTGTAAGAGGAATTTGTTATTCCTTTCCCTTGCATTCTGTCCTTCCAGCATCCATGCAAAAAGTATTAATATTCCCAGGTCTGCTAAATCCTTGGGAGGTGACTCTTGCTGCTGCCGCTGCTACAACTGCTGACTTTTAAAAATACTATAGCTAGTTTAGTCTGTCTCTAATCAATATTTTTCTACTTTCTGCAGAGATCAGGAGCCAAATACTTAAAAAGGTGGTGGTCATTACACACGAAATTGTGAATGGGCAAGATGTGACCCAGAGAACTGAAGAAATAACTCAATAGGACTTCCTAAGACTTTACTCTACCATCAACAATTTTTCTGTTGACTAAAATAACAATGAGCAATTCAACAGCCTGCTGCGATACTTGCTGAGTCACGTTGATTTTTTTTAAATTACTTATAATAGAGATTGAAGGTTACTTAAATGATAACCAATTGCTACTGATATTTTGTGTTATTTCTCTTCTGCTCTTCACAATTTTTTGAAAATGTGGGCATAATTCCTATATATTTGAAAGGAGTGGAACAGGCAAGTCCATATATATCCTCCAAAGGCACAAAGAAATTCAAGGGCTTCAATGTAATTTTTTTCAGAGTTCCTACATACTGATAATTTCCTATTGTACTGACATCACCTGAATTACAAATAAAAAACATCTTATTCGCTATAATAGCATTTCATTTCTTTACCTGTATGGAGTCTTTGGTTCAAACTCACCAGATTTTTTCTTCTTTGCAACCTGATATTTTTTTATCTATTGAGGGCATGCATTAAATTTTATATACGTGGTTATATATTTCTCTCCCATAATTCTGTTGAACACAAACAAGTAATAATGAATACCCCATTAACCATGCTGGGTAAGATAGAAAGACCTCCTTTATTAATGTACCCAACAATATTTTTTCAGATACAGAAATTGTGAACTCAAAATACTTGGAAGAAAAACAAGTTAATATTGCATTATTACCATAAGAAATACTGCAACTCATAACCGGTAAACATATTGCAAAGCAAAACAGCTTGAAAAAAGGGGAGCAGGAAGGGGGAAAGAAAAGAAAGGAAAATGGATCAAAATGGAATTAAAGGATATTTTCATTTTTTTTTAATTAAGTCCTTGCAAGCACAGCTCGATGCCACAGATCACTTTCCAAACTTGTGTAGAAAACATCACCCGATTACTTCCTTAAGAGCCCAGAGAGGTGCAATATTAAAAAGCTACGATTATCAGGTAGCAAGTGCTCCAGCCTTCTACCGCAGTCGTCTGATTCCACCTGGCCTCAGGCTTTAACGGGACGCAAAGGTCTTCCCCCTGGCAAGAAGTGAGAGAGTGCAGGGTGAGGGTGGCTCCAGCAGCCCTACCTTATGATTTTGGGGTTCTAAGACTTACCCATTTCCCATTCCTTTCATCCAGCAGCATTCTTTCAGAAAATCATAATCTTACATTTCAGATTTAAATACCTACTATTATTATTATTATTATTATTATTATTATTATTATTATTATTATTATTATTATTATTATTATTATTATTATTATTATTGCTAACATAAAATTTCTTCAATGAGCATGAAAACAGGAATGGAATGGTTTTATTATTAAAAAATACATACTCAAAGGGCATTAGTAACTCATAGCTGCTAAGAATTGTGGCAATGTAGTACATTTCATTTTTCTTTCTTTTCAAAATCAATACAGCTACTTTGACCCCTTTCATCTTGATTTAACCCCAGTCTTGTGTTACATCTGTCCAATAGGTCTCTATAAATTAGAGATGAGTACGTATTAAGATATTTTGAATGAAATGTCCTTGTGTATGGTACAGGTAATGCCTGATTTATGACCATTTAAAGACAGTTCAAAACTGTAACCTGTATTCATATTTATGATGGTTATACCACCTCTGCAGTCATACGATTGCAATTTGGGTGCGTGACAACTGGCTCGCATTTATGATCAGTTGCAGCATGACATGATTTGCCATTTTTTTAGCAGTTTTCAGCAAAATAAAAAAAATCTCCACTGGGGAAGTTGGGTTCATTTAATGATCAATGTGACTGACTTAAAAAACCATGAGATTCACTTTATGACTGTCCTAAATCTGGTTGTATAATTGGATTTGGTCACGTAGTGACTTCACTTAGGACCACACTGAGTTACAACTGAAACTCTGGTCCCAATTTTAGTAGTCCTAAAGTTGTGGAGTACCTGCACTGCAAAAAATTATGTGCAATGCACTTCCATAAACGTTCTCATATTTCTAGTTTTCACATAGAGACTGCACCTGAATTCATGTATTTTGATGAACAAATGTGGTCAATTAGAAATATGAGAGTGAAGGTTCATTCTCCGAGCTTGTGGGTTGGTTTCTGAATATTTTGTTACCAGGTAGGTAACATCTTCAGTGGAGTTTAGGGCATGTCAATGTCAGTGTTCTTCTGTTCATAAGGGTTTCAGATGTGGGTGTGTTGCATCAGGTCAGGGTCACTGGGAGGTGAATTGCTGGCGGGGGGCGTTGCATGGGTTGAATGGGGGTCGGTGCTCTTTGGATGGCTGTGTGGTTGATTTGGATTCTGAGGGGTTCGTAACCCACACAACTCCCACCATCATTAGCAGTTCAAAGACCATGGCCTGATGTAAATTCCTTATCACAAGACCCACTGATGACTCACACCTGACCCATCACAAGACCCTCACTTGACACACCCACACCTGAAGCCCTTATAAACAGACGAACCCTGACACTGACACCCCCTAAACTCTGCTGAAGATGTTACCTAGCCTGGTAATAAAACGTTCGACAACCAACCCACAAGCTTGGAGAATGAACCTTCACCTTCATCCTACACCCAAGCTACAAATATTTGCCACTATTGCAAATTTCAAATATCTTTTGTTGTTTTTCTTTCTAATTTTCGATAAAAATAGCAGCTAAACTAATCTCAAAGCTTTTTATTTTAAAGATGAAATGAACAATTATCTGTACTCATGAACACCCACACATCTTCACATCTTTTGTACTCCGGTTCACTTGTTAAGATTAATGTAGCATAAGTTTCCAACTGAAGGGAACAGCAAAAGAACCATAGTGGCAGTATAAATAATACCTAGTTGGGCTGATAAATATCTTACCAAAAAGAGTTCATATTTATAATTCAAAGATGAGGGGAACTCAGGGATATAAAGCGTTATCTCCCCAAATAAGAGAACTTTATTTTTAATTAGTGAATATGACTTAGATTTCAGTCTCTCTCAGCAACAACATTGGGTGAAGTATGTGAAATAAAGGCTATGAATGTAAAAGCCTGGAAATATGATACAAAGGAGATACTAAAACACACAAATTATGTATTGACACTTTAGCCTGCAAATATTTCTACTAACCCAGCAAGATAATACAATGGAGGCTGAGTTCTACTTCATACAGAGCTTGGTAAAGTAGTTGCATTTTAGATAACCAATTATGACTTAACCAATTATGACTTAACAATTATGACTTATGTACCATTTATTATTCCTCTGGAAAATTAGCTGTATGATCTATTTTGGTAAAAGCTCACTTGTTTGTGAATATATCTCAGATCAGTTGTAATTCAGTCCTATGTGACATTTGTGAATTATTTTATTTTGATCATCTATCCATATATTACTTCACTAGGTTAGCAAGAAGTTTTAATCAAATTATTTCATTAGCTGAACCACAAATATGGCAACTGTCTGGGGGATATATACATATATACATACGCAGATGTAGATGAAATGTGAGCAGTAATAAAATGTTAAGTCTATGTTCTTCACATTTAGTCTAGTTTTTAAGCAGATCTAATTTATACATACAATATCCTGGTTTAAACACTAAAACGTAACTATATACATTGTGTTCTTCAGGACTGCATTCCAACAAATACTGAATAGGTCATGTAATGCTAAGAAAATTGAGGTACTATCCTGCAGATTTTGCAAGAATTTAAACTCGTTTTACTTTTTATTCTTTTTAGTTTTCATTGATTTTTGTTGTGTTTTTATTGTGTTTTGTGTTTTTCACTTTGTACGCCATTCAGATTAACATATTTCAGATGAGCAGCTATGCAAGTTTACCCGATAAATAAACCAGAAGAAAGAAACTGCCCTTTTAAAACTCACGTGATTGTTTTCATTTCTTTCTTTTCTGCATCAGGTCGGGCACGATTCAGCACTTTGAGAAAATCTGATGTTTTTGCCCTCATGCGCGTGTGAATGTAAGCCTGCGTTAAAGAAGAAGAAAAAACATATCTAAGGGCTCTTCATAGTTTTTAAAATTCAAGCTAAAGGTCAAGTGCAACAAACCAATATGACACCATGATTTACTCAGAGGAGCTTCTTTATTGTTGTTTGCCCACAGAGAGAGAATCTTGCCAGACTAAAGCACAATCTGCGTATCTATCAGGTATACCCTGTGAACACGTGACCATGCGGATGGTGCAACAGTGGTAACTTCAAGGGCAGGTTGTAAGTAACTTTTTAAAGTCTGTCATAACCAGTCATTTCATTTTCTCAAACTATGTTAGGCATTTGCATCCCTGGGACTCTAGATATCGTTCCTATACCTTGGAGCATTTGATGTGATAGTGCAGGTAATCCCGGAACGTGTGGATCAGATTTATGGTATTATCCCTTGCGGCAGCGTTGGTATGACGGGGAAATAACACTGCAAAGAGAAGGCATCAAGAAATGTTTATGCTTTAGCAATCATTACATAGCTACATTAGACAATTGCTAAACTGACCCATCTCATTCTTTGGCCCAATATTCATTAGCATCAGTTCCATAATTAATAAAGACATCTGTACAGAATGGATACAATCGAGTCTCCTCCAGAGTGAAAACCAATTACCAACTGCATTTTGATCATTCTAATATGGTGTTCAGGTAGATAACTAAGATAACACTGAGCCCAACATTTTCTTTATGCGGATTTTCATTAAGCAGAGTCAGAATTCAGCTAGCACTCATAGAAAGAGAGAGAAAAAATTACAACAATCTATTTGTGACAACAGTGCTAAGTATTTATCTCATCTGTAGGCAGACACTGAAATAATTCTTGGTAGATTTTGCAATCTTTTTCCAAGATTCATGATAAGATTTTAAGTTAGTCCTCTTTCATATGATTTATTAAAACAAGTTCAGTACCTCAATGCTATTTCATTTTTTGTCTTTGTCACAGTGGCATGGGAAACTTTGCTATTTCAATGAAATACACATTCAGTTTGACAAGGATGAAGGCCCCATCTCAAAAGATACAATTCTGAAAATTCAGGGGTTTAACATTATCCAGAAAGCCTTAAAAAAATAAATGATTTCACAGTACAGATATGGAAATACAAGATAGATAAGAAACATATGGAAAGAGAGAAGCAAAGTTATCCTGCTCATTTTCCCTCCTCCCACCCTACAAATCATACAGTTGGAACCGGCTACATAAGACAAGGACAACTCTTTGCTTACTGCAGGTATCCAAGTTAAAGTACCTATAAGCACTGTGCATTTAGGCCCTGCATGAAGACATCCTCTGGTGCAAAAGCTCCCTACATAACTATAGAATTGGTTTTACTATACAAGGGCTCTCAGCATAGCATTACAGTAACTGATTTTTCCACATTCTGACTGTCCGTCAATAGAGAAGAGTTGATTTTCTTTTGTGTGACATCCCTTCATGCACTTCATATTACTCCATAATTATTCACTGAATGCTTTTAACAAATGCCGAATATGACATCTCTGAGTTAGACAACATTTTGAAACGGAACATTTTGTGCAGTGATGACACACTAAAAAAAGCTAAAGAACAAAAGGATTACAATGCAAAAATCAAAGGCTTTCCAGTGGAAAGAAACTGTCCTTTTCTGGACCCTGAGAAATATTATAACTGACTACTATTATTACTGCATTCTCTGATGCTATACCACATTTGGGCTATCACAGATATGACACAGCCTGTACTGGAATTACATGCTACATGACTCCCAAGTTCCAACAAGTAACTTTCGCTACTTTGCAAATCAGCTATAATTCATAATGGCCTGTGCCCAACATTGTATTATTGTTTTAGGGCATCAAGCACCAAAGCTAATCTCTCAACATATTACTTTTTATGTGCAGAAATTCAGAATATACTAAATTTTCCTAACTTGAGTGAATGAATATGATGGATGCACATGACACAGCAAGCATATTTTAACCCATGATCTTTCTACCAAAGTTGCTGAACTAGGTCTTTAAAACTATTCAGATGAACTAAAAATCAGAATCAAAGAACCACAGACCCTTCTTTGAGCAATATTAACTTGTAAGATCAATCATTAAGACCAGATCAGAAATCAGACACTTGGATTCTAAAAAACCCCATCACAAAACATTGCTTGGAGTTGTTCAACAATTCATTTATCTTAAGAAATGGAATACTTATGATTGAATGATAGGTCAGGCAATCTTCAAGGTCCACAGACAAATTCCTTACAGATGGTTTCACAGGTATTTTCCTGAAGACAGTGGGGCCTTTTTAGCAGAAGTACTAAGTCCTACTGCTGGCTGATCAATCTTAATTTACAAATTTACCAAAGCCAAATCAAGTAATCTTTATTTAATCAATGACCAGCTCAAAGAAAACAAAAAGACAAGATGCATAGAAAGTACAGAGCTACAACCCTGACCTAAAAACATCTTAAGCAGAATAAGTAGCGTAATAGTATATCACAACACCAATAGAATAAATCTCAAGAATATAAAATTGCTAGGATTAAAGCTATAATCCCAGAGTCAAAAACAATACAACTGAAACCCACACAAAATCCAAAAATATAAAAAGGTAGTGTTTTCACAACATAATCTGTGAAACTATAGAAAAATGAGTCTGGGGGTGGGGTGGGGTGGAATCAACAAAATTATCTCTGTACCAGCTTTTGCTTTAGTCCCATTGTGGCAACGTAAAACCTAGCTACTCAGCAGGTAATAGAGGATTTCAACTGCTCAAAAAGGAACTTCAAAAGGTATTTGTCCAATTTTCCAACATGATTATATAATGGTAAAATTAAATCAATCTGAGGTCCTAAAAAATCCACTAATTGTGTATACCTGCCTATGTGGTGTTAACGAGCTAGAAACACTCAGCTGTGTATGTGTGTGTAGTAGTAGTAGTAGTAGTAGTAGTAGTAGTAGTAGTAGTAAATAGCTGAGTTTTCTAGCTCATTAACACACATAGGCAGGTATACACAATTAGTGGAATTTCAGCATTAAAGCAACCTAGAAGGCAAGACTGTCCAGCTTTAAAGAAACTCTTTCTTAGCTTGGGAAAGATGAGAGGATATAAAAAATCTGCTGGTTTCCATAACCCTTATCAATCTAAATTCTATTATTCTGGGACAGCCTATTTATTTCAGCCGTATCATTCATTCTTGATGAATGATCCATATCATTCATTCTTAGGATAAGAAGTTGTGTCGCCTGATTGCATTCGAACAATATTAAAAATGGTGCCAAAAGCCTATGTGATGCAACTTTCAGCTCCACCACCAATTTCCATTTTAAGAAGAAGTAATCAGCAAAAATTAAAGGTGGCAACCCTACTAGAAAGAATTGAGTTTTCACCAATAATTAGCCATCAGCCTCTGATGATCATACCTGTATTTTGGGAATTCCTGCCTCTAGTCTAACCTGGGCATTTGCTCTCTTGGTAAGGGCAACAAGTATAACTCTCAAGAAAGAAAATGGAAGCAGATTTCTTTTCTCCAAGTATCCTTTCAACAACTGAAGTGTGGCTCGGTGATAGTCTACAGAAACAATTTCTGAGTGCATTTGCTTAAGTAGTGACCTGCAACATACATCTATATACAAAGCACAGTAAGAATTTTGTATCACAATGCTTTAAAAGAAATGTGTGCGGCTATGTTGTTTGGAATATATAGAAAGGGTTAATTTCTTAGAAATAAAGAATATTTAGGGGAAAACAGCTCAAATATTTTCCATCCAATCCTAGCCTGGCTGAGAACAAGTTCACTTACCAAATGTGATATATCCAATGTTATCGCCAACTGCTGCATCTGTATCTTTCAGTTCCAAGGGGGGCTCCCTGTGACTGAAGAGAACTTGAGGGGCTGTGTGACTGGCACGACGGCCCTCCTTAAATTCCTAGGGTAGGAAAAGGCATGAGAGTATTGAGATCGTTAAAAACAACACACTGAAAATACAGAATGCAAGTTTTAAAACTATACGGTTAGTTGTTGTTTAGTAGTTAACATGAACATACCTAACCATTTGCTTATCTAAATCATGGTGAGAAAAGAGGTCACTTTTCTAAACACCAAAGTAACAAAATTCAAAAGCTTGGGTGTCGTTTATGAGGGATGCACAAAATTATGTGCACTACATGTGGCATGACTTTACTGAAAATTAAATTATGAGGTGTTATAAAAGATGCTATATTTCATCAATGATGTAAAGGAAGTAATTTTATTGTTCTCCCCAATGTTCATTTTATTTAGATTATTAAATGATATTTTGTCCTATTTTTTTCTTTTCATCGTTTAAATTTATTCCTCACATTAAAGGTCTTATACCGAAAAAGAAATATTCTATGTTCTTCTTCCTATACTGTTATTTCTTTCATTTTCCTCTAATGCTGCTTCCTACTTCCTTTGCTCGAGCAATACAGAATTCACTTTTTATTCAGTAAATGCATAATTTCTAGAAAGAAAAGCAGATGCTGAGAGTCAAATTAATTTGGAATTACAAGCCTCTGGCTGGACATCTTTCTTCTTAATCCAAATTCATTCTGCATTTGCATTTTTATATTATGTTCCAGGGCTGAACATGAACATGATGAAATAGTATTTGGCTGTTCTATTAAAATGAGAGTAGAGCGCCCCCTCCCCTGGAACAGTTTACTTTCTGAGATGTGGGTGGGGCCCCAACCTTTATGGTCTCTGAGAAGGTGAAAACGTGGCTTTTCTGGAGGACCTTTGTATATTAATCATACACATTGTTCACATTTTCTGTAATTCTAGCTTCTTTGGTTGCTCTTGTTATCTTGACTTTTGCTTTTATTATGTAAGTTCTATAAATGGCTTACGTCCAAAAGGTTTCAGGTGATCAGATGAATGTTACAAATAAATTTCATAAATATGTAATTCAAGCCACTGGAATGAAAACAATTCAGGAAACCCAATAAAAGAGTCTCCAGTAGCTGATCCTGGGATAGCACAAAACATAATTGTGCCTCAACAGAGCAATTGAAATTCTCTTCTTCATCTTTCACTCTGCATCCTGCAGGAAATGTTGACAACTAGGCAGCTGTTCAGAGCAAACAGATAATCTCTCAAGTGAGCCTTTGCTTTTCTATTCAAGCGCCCTCTTTTCTTCAGCCTTCATGTAGATAGCAAGACAGATGGTAAATATTCTTCAATTTGTATAAAAAATAAGTAAATTTCAAGAGGCACCAGCAATAGTAGTTAGTTTTAATGGAGAAGAACTTCACTTTAAAGGCAATAGCAAACTACTGAGAATAGGAACATCAATCACAATCCACCAAATCTTTACAGAACAGAAATGGTCCTACCTGCATAAACACCTTTCCTATCACAACATCATCGTCATCCTTAAATACCGTGCTGAAAACCACAGTGACACGATCTTTTTTTGATTCCACATACCTAGAGAGAGAGATTAAAAAAGCCGACGGCTTAAGAAAGTCATTTCAATACTAAGAGCTCAGAGGATTACAAACAGAAAGGTTTACTGATAGTTTTATAATGCTCGTGACACATACCTCAACTGCAATGTGAGTACACACAACAGCTTGAGAACTAGTACAGTACCACTTTGCAACCCTTACTCCTTTTGGAGTTTGGCATATGCATTTTGGAAATTTTGAGAAAGTGGTAGGAACACCCCCACAAAACAAAAGGATCTTTCACAACATGGTTGTCGTTATGAACATGGCCAGTCAAAAACCAACTTCGGTGAAAAGCTAATTGCTAAACAGAGGAAGATCCTACTCCCAACTTTCCTTCCCTCATCCTCAATACATGACAAAATAAACTAGTTGTTGTTCAAGATCCTTTCAAGAACTGCCTCTCCAGCCTCTTCTTCCCTTTTCCTCTCCTTTCTTCCTAAAGCATCTCATTGTTCTCCATAGCTTTCCTCAATACACTCTTCCTCCCACTTCTTCCTTTTTCATATTGGCCCTTGAGACTCTGATTTTGCTACTTCCCCTTCCAGCTTCATGAGGTCATCTGCTACAGTCCATTTGGATATTTTTCCAATATGAGCTCCTTTATACAAAAGCAAAAATTACAATTTGAAATTAAATTAAAATTTTATTCTAGGCAGCCATAATATTTTAAAGCTAAGCTGACTGGACTTTTTGAGTTCCTCGGCATCCTCACACAGCAGTTGTGGGCAAGGTTGTGGAACGAAAGTGGGCAAGACTATTTTATTTTTAATATATGCCTATTTTAAGATTTGCACTTCAGGGATTCTCTGATTCAATAGCAAGAAAATTTCAGCAATCAGGGTTGGAGAAGACTAAGAGCAATAAAATGGCATTCAGGAACCATAGGCTATCATTTCTACTCCAATACAGTGCTTCATGATTTTAATTTAAACCAATTGGTGTTAGTGTATTGTATCCTACATATTATGATGTATATGGGAAACCTGTATATGTTGATTTGTACTGCATGTTTCAGTCAGGCTTTAGCTTTAACCAGCTGTCAACATTTATCTATAGAAAGATTTGCCATTTTCTATCTAAAAGAGCTTTTGGATGCCAAATGATAATGGATAGATGAAGGTGGAATGTTTTGAACATCTTAAAATCGGAGGGTCTGGAAACTGACCAAGTCACAGGGCAAGAAAAAGATGGTACTTCTTACATTGTCTCATCATCTCGGTAATGGATGACTGCTCTTTTCTCTCCATCTTTGCCTTCCTCTTGGAACTTGAAATATTTCTCAAACACCGAAGCAAAACAGTTGCGTTTCAGCATGCCTGCTTGGTGGACAATGGAGTCTTTGGCAGCCGGAAGATTTTCCAAATCATACAACAAAGAGACATTGTAACCTAGAACAGGTAAATAATAAGAATATTTGCAGATTTCCTTTTCGATCTTAATTCTTTCTGGAGAAAGCAATACAATACTGGCCAGTCATTCACAGGTTTTTTTCTTTCCAATTCCCCAACAGGAAGATATTCAAATAAAGTATTGGCAAGATTAAACATGCTTTTCTCCTTCAATCAGGCAACTATTTCTCCTCATTTCACCAACTGTGAGAGAAAGCAATTCTTATCCTTGCACTTTGGGACAAATGAGTGGGAAGCAGTACTGTTGAAGGTAACCATGGTTTTTCAGAGCTTCTGAATGCCTGTCACTCTCTTTACACAGTACAAAGAATCCCTAACTAGATAAGCAGGGCCTTGCTTGGGGGTGGATCCAGAAGCTTATGCTGCAGAGAAATAGTGCTCCGATGTTCTCAGTCCTCCATGTGGAATACTGAAGGGAGGCGGGTATTTTTTAAAATAGCACTGCAACAAGGAGAGCCCAACTGTGAGCTGGCTTGCAAACCAGGAGAACAATTTCTCTGCTTGAAATGCAGAGAATAATTACAATTTAACAGCAGATTGAATAAGAATCAAGGCACAAATTATGCTGAGGCTTACCAGACTCTGGAGTTACCAAGTAGTTTCCATACACTCTCTTTAATAACTAGGAGACAGAAAAAAATGTTATGCACTTTAACATGTCTTTTTATTTGATTCCCTCAGAATTTCTTATCCTTAAAATCACTAAACCTTTTCTAGTCAATTCTAGGACAAACCATCTTTAGATGTCCTAATTATTAGTTCTAATCATCTCAAAACAAAAATTCAAGAAACAGTTATTAAAGAATGGAGATAGATCTAAGGCACAATGAAAGTTTAAAAAAAACCCTAATTCACCACTGTTACTCTATTCTCACCTTGGAGATTCATTTAGATATTGTTCAACTCAAGATATCACAGATACATAAACTTCACTATGTATTACCTCTAGTGGAGGCATAATGTCTGCTTTCATTTCCAAAAAATGAGAAGCCAGGAAGGTGAGAAATTTATTGGTGAATCTACCAATAAATTATTTGTGATACAATTTGCATAGTGCATAATGTCTCTATTTTCATTTTCTCCAAGGAGTAAATGAATACAGTATGTCCTTCAAATATTAGTATTTATCATACTCAAGTCTTGAGAATATGAAATTAGGCTTCTCCTTTCAAGTTACAAAACTGCAATTTAGGTTATCAACTCATAAAACATCTCCGAAGAATTCTACAGTGTTTTAGCTAAATACACCCATGTTTGCTATCCTGAAGTTATTTGCCAGTCCATGCGTTTTTGAACAATGAATTTTATATGAATACAATAACTTTATTATTTATCATAATGCTTTCATCTGAAAAAATGGCAAACGAGGCATAGATTTTCCCAGTATTTGTGGATTAAGCACTAGAGACTCTGAACTGGAACTATTTCTCTTTCTCAGAAGCAAATCAATCTCAAACTGACTTTCTCAGACAAAACAGGCACCAGGTTTTCAGAATATGTACAGTGGTTGGTATGGACCTTAGCTCCTGGGCTTTCATACTCTTTGGCACTTCTTAGGTGACCCTCAAAACAATTCAAGGAACGTTATAAGCTTCTATGTAAACTGACACCAATTGCAGCACGAATGCTACAATTACGAAACATTTGAAAACCATTTCAGGAACTGAGTCACACTTTCTGCTGAGACATTTAACCACAAGGCACAGAAAGGAGTATTTTTCTTCCATAAATGGTTATCTTCAAAAAACCTGCAATATAACACAACTTTATCAATTCATTCTTTAGGAGCAGAATGAAGCTAAATTTAAGCAGACCCATAGTATGAGTCTCTCTATTTTAAATGGTTCACTAGAAGCTTAACACAGAATACACACTCTATCATTTAGTGGTAGGACCCCAGTCAACAGGAGAAGGACTGAGGTCCTTTTCTCCATTTAGTTTTTACTCTGCTGTAGGGACCCAAGTTACTAACTGAAACACAAGTAATGTTGGAAATTCAGCTCAGCAGATAGCAATACCAAACTGACCCCTGTGATTCAAAATGCTAAATGAGATTCTTCTGGCTTAGATGGGGTTTGGGTGTGGGGAGAGACAGAATTCCAGGGCTGCAGGATAGACAGGGAAGTTGAAAAATATAGCATGGCAGAATGCCTATGGAGGTTCTCAAACATTCAGGTCATGGTTGTCCCAAAGGTGCTGTTTTCAAAAAGCAACTGGACTTTCTTGATTTTTTTCCTTTGAAAACATTTTACTTCTCATCCAAGAAGCTTCTTCTGTTCACTTTGATGAAAAGTCAGATGTTTTCAAAAGGAAAAAACACAAGGTTACCTTTTGAAAATAAAACACCTTTGGGGAGAAGGCAGAGCAAACCATTTCTATAAACAGGCAAGAACATTGCATGGATGCAATCATGATAAGTTATGTTTGACTTGATTGCTTCATACTTGGAAACAACATTTAATTTGTTAAATATGTTTGTTTTATTACTTTTACAAATATGGATATATACCATGCTCTCTATTATCAAATCATAAATAAAAGCACAATTATAATACAATTAAGTCAAGCCAGTACTGTGAACGAGAAGATCACTAAAAGGCTGAAACAATATATATGTAAACAGCTGTGGGCAATTAAACACTAAATATGCCTTCCTTTGAAGGTAGTTCCTTGGTTGCAAATATTCAGATATAAGAGAAAACACACACACACACACACACACACACACACTGCTCTACAGGAGGGCATGAAACCACTGGACTTTCAGCAAATCAGGAAAAGGAGAATGTATAAGGCAATGCTTTCAGATATATTGTACCTAAACAACTGAGTCAGACCTGACACCCTAAATGTTGTATTATCTACCTATATTAAAGCACTCATATTTTATATTACTGATTGTATATGTATATACCAGTTTATCTTCAGTTTATGCAGATCAACTTTTAGAACACCCCTTCTTAGCTGGATGCATCTGTTTAGTTATTTATTTAACTTTCTTAAAAAATCATATATGACCAACCACCGCCCCCCCCCCCCCAAAAAGCCTTAAGGAGGAGGAAGCAATAAAGTTAGTGTACTTTCTTAAATACTAATAGCAAAATGCATTTAAATAGAGATAATATTGATGACTAATTGATGAATATTGGGAAGGTTTCATATAAGACATATGCAATATGACTAATCTCACCTCATCAGCGCCATGTTCCTGGAGCTCTTTGTAGAATTTCAGAGAAATACTGACCATAACCTTTGTTTTATCACCATTTGGATTGGAAATATGGTAAAGGACTCCATCAAAGTCTAGGAAGAAAAATTTGAAAATTTGAAGCACTTGAACATTTTCAATTTAGGTATATATTTGAAGACAAAGCTGTCTAAAAAAAGATAAAACAACTGTTTACACTGTGAATCTGTTATCAATACAGTCTATAAAATGGAAATTAAAAAACAATTACAATAAAATTATGTAAAAAATCTGTTATTTATAAAGAATTAATCAAGTTAAAACTGAAATATAATAAGAATGGACAAATCAATCAAAGAGTTTCTTCTAATTCTGGAGTCCCCAAACCCTGGTCTGTGGACTGGCACTGTCAGAAACAGGGCCACGCAAACAAGCAAAGCCCCATGCGGGGTGCAGGCAGCATACAAAACCACACTCCCTCCGATCTGCAGAAAAACCTCTCTCCACAGAACCGGTCCCTGGTGGCCAAAAGGTTGGGGGCTGCTGTTCTAATTTTTATTTATTATATATACATTACAATTTCATTACTCCATCTTACATCTGTTCTGCCCTATGTATAACTGGGATTTTTCTGAAGACTCATAAAAATTCTTAGTTATACACACTGTAAGTAAAAATACAACATGCCTTTTTCTACAGTTTTCTTTAGATATATATATTTCTATACTAATATGCATTTTGGATATAAAACTAAAAAAATAAAATTCAGAGTATGAATAATAAAGGGTGACTGAATTTCAATCTCTATGTTAATTCAAGAAATGTGAATTAGGAAAGGCTGTATTAAAGATAATTGAGCACCTTCATCTTTCATACCTATTAGTGCCAAAACAATCATTAACTTCACCAAACTTATGTCTTTCAACAGCACTGAACATGTCATCCCAACCATACATTACAACATATCCAAAGCCTTCAGATTAAAGGCTGAACAACTCCAGATTGGAGAAAGCAGAACCAGGACAATCCGAAGGGATGATATGTCCAGGAGCTGAAGACAATGCTGGCGCAGGACCCTCTGACATTGGGGGAAGTGCTTGACCAAATGGGGAGCTGGCTACCCTTCATGAATGCGGGGTGGGGAGGAGGGAGGACTGGCTGTAGATAGGCAATAGCAGTGAGAGACAATAGTTCCTCCTCCCCTATCTGATCTGCAGGTGCAGAGTAGCAGAGGGAAGCTCAGAGGAGATTTGCAAGGGTTGCAAGGTTGCCCCACCACTCCTCACAAGGAATACCTGCCTCAGAGTGATTTAATCAGAGGCCGGGGGAGGGGGGAAGGTGTGTTTGTCAAGAACAACTGTCTGTCTCGATACTCACTCCCCTGACTTTTGGAACCCTTGACTTCAACTCATTTTTCAACCTCTGGATTTGCATACTTTGCTCTGCAGACTCTGACTCTGGATTGTGGTTTACGGACCTTATTTTGCAATCTCTGCACTGGGTTTGTGGATTTTGACTTTCTTTCTGTTTGGGGGTTTGGTTCTGGGGACCAAGCTAGTGAGACTAGCTTGGTCCCCAGCTAGTGAGACTGGGTTGCATTGAGTGTTGGTGGCTATTTTGTAGCAAAAAGTATAATTTTACTGACATCACTGGAGGACTGTCTGTTGCGTTTAGCAGTGCAATAAATGACGTAGTTGGTGCCTTCATCCACCTATGCGACCTGGGTCAGAACACTTCACTTCCTTTTACACTAATAAGTTTTTTAAAATTAAAAAGTGGAGAACTTACCTGCGAATGTTACTTCTACTGCCTCTGGTTTGTTTCTGGGGAAGGGAAGAAGAAAATAAAAGATGAATTACTTATAAAAGATTAAAAGGAGCAAGCAAGTTTGAGAAAGGTTGAAATTTAGGTTTTCTTCTATAGTACCTTTTCAAATATACCATCATGCATTTGTCATGTTCTAGCTTTTAATTAAATCCTCTCTGCCTCCACAATGAAATGGACAGAATTGTAACTTAATACTGCCAAATACATTTTCATAGACTGAAGCAAATAGAACTCAAATACCTTTTCCCTCTCATTTGTATAGGTGGTCCTTGACTTACGGCAATGAGTTCACGTTCACAACAGTCTCAGAATCGGTGTTTTACAACCCGCAAAATGTTGTAAAGCACCCAGCTGTAGCCCACCCACCTACCCCCTCACAAACCTGCATTTTTGTGATTGGCAACCTGTTTGCATTTATGACTGGTTGCCAAATGCCCTGGAATCATATGACCACCATTTGCAATCTTCTCCGCTGGCTTACCCAGAAAGTCAATGAGTAAGTGGGCAGGGAAGGTTGCAAGTAAAGGAAACACTGTATTTGAGGTCCATTCCCCCAGTACATTGAAGGTTTTCCCCACCTCTCTGTTCAGGGAGGGGAAATCCCCCCCCCCCACTGAAGGAATGGAGATCAAATAAAACACTAGTTAATGCCACTGTTCTAAGCCTACTGGCATTTGATAGTGTTTTCTCTCCCAGAGGGGAACAAATGTTGGCATGTGCTGTCGTTTTCCCTGCGGGGTGAAAATACTGGCATTTGCCCCTCCAGAAGGGAAAAGGCTAGCACATACTATCATTATTGCAATCGTTCTCTCCAGAGAGGAGAGG
>JANHGC010002862.1:478494-489102 GCA_027560395.1 Boaedon fuliginosus | reverse complement strand
TTTCACCTTTAAACATTGAACCGCAGAGTTAAAATCTTCTATGCATTCTGAAATGGCAATAGTGGGTAGTAATTTAATTTTGATATATTTTTGACCAATACCTTGTTTTCTGTAGCATGCTTCTCCTTTTCAACCTTGGCCAGTGTCAGCTCAAGATCATCAATATCTTTCTTCAGTTCTGAGCATTCGTCCTCCAGTTTCCTCTTCTTGGCTGTCAATTCAGCGTTCATTTCTTCTTCATCTTCAGCTCGCTCAGTCAGCTCCTTAATTTTAGCTTCCAGTTGGATTTTGGTTTTGATTAGCTGATCACATCTCTCCTCAGCATCTGCCAAGCCATCAGCTTCCTATAAAAGGAAAATATAGATCATTTAAAAAAAAATCCTGATTAAAATATTCACATATATAAAATTCCTACTCTAATGGAAAAAATAACTTTTTACTAAGAAATATGCACAGGGATCAATTTTCTTTATATTAATTGTAACAATAAACAAAGGTAAATTGTTCTTGTATTTTGAGCAAGTCAATATGATGCAGAATATATATTCACTATTTATTGATTTATGATGCTGCCCAACTGTAACTGTCTCTTTAAAGAATATTGGTAGTTAGTTAAATATGAAAACAAGAATAGTTTACCTATTACAATACAGTTGTTACACGTATATATGTGTTAGGTCATTTACTTCTTAATTATAACACTGTGTAACAGTATTACAGACATAGAATAAGTAAATATGATTTTAAGAGTATTTAGCAATACAAGGAAATCTCTTAATAATCTCAACCAAAACCTGCAGTGAAATTTCACCTGCAAGCTTCAAATTACTGCTTTCCAAACTATACTAAATCATTTAATCAAACAACAATGTTTAATATCTAACGGGCTTACAGCTTGGACTTGAAGTTGCAAGTCATTTTTCTCCTGCATCAGGGACACCATTTTTTCTTCTAGTTCCTTCACTTTGGCTTCTGCCTTGGCAAGATTCTCCTTTGCTTTCTCAAACTCTTCCTTCATGTTGGCCATTTCCTTCTCTGACTCCGCACTCTTCAGCAGGGGCTTGATCTTGAAGTACAATTTCATCCAAGGCCAGTGCTTCACGTTCATGAATGAACGAATATTGTATTGAATAGTGAAGACGGATTCTCTGGAAGGAGGGCAAAATAAAACTGAAAACTTTAGAAGAAATTTGGAATATACATATGTAATACAGAATCAAGCTCTCAGCTTAATCACCTTAATTTTATCAGTTGCAAGATTTTGAAATATTTTAAAATCTGTTGGATAACTGTTGGCCAATACGTGGTACCATATATATAATAATGCAAGATAAAACATTAATTGGATATATTGTACAACATATTATGCATTTGTCATGTCATAAGATTTTAAATACTTCCACATTTATTTCTCCAGGAGTAAATAGAAAAATAAAGACTTAAAATGGGAAAGGCACAAATAAATCTTATATCCAACACTTGGATATCTCTAAATTTGGCCAAATAGCATTCTGCTTTCTTGACAAAAATACTACATTGCATATATATAATTTTCAGCAATGTAAGTTAAAGAATATAATAAATAAGACATATATATTAATGCTACTTCACAAAGCTTTTCAAGTGCATTTTTTAAAGAAGGTTTATACAGATAAATGTGAAATAAATATATTTCTAACTGCATAATTCCCCTGACCCGGGAAATGAGGTGGGGTATAAATCTAAATAATAAATAATAAATAAATAAATAATTTCTGCCACATGACAGTTCATTGCACCTGAGATTTTTCATGGTTACTTAGATCTTTCATACATGACTTCTCATATCTACTATTGCTAAATGTTGCTAAATGTTCTGTGCTATATATATATTATAGTCTGTTGTGCATGCTACAGTGGTTTTCCAACCATTAGTATGGTCCATGGTTCACAATGGTACATTTTGGTATTGAAGGTGATCCTTATATGTCTCTCTTTGTATATGTTTCATTTTATTTGTAATAAAAAAACTGTACCTTCGTTCCATCATTTTCTTGAACTCAAACCTTGCTAAGAACCCACGACACATAGCTTGGGTACGTGTAATTAATTGTGCGAGCTTATCATCTCTCATCTCCTCTAGAAGACCCAGAAGCCCAGCTTTGAAGAACACCTGGGGTATAGAAGGGAAGGTATAATAAATATATACTAATTGTCCCATAAATAATGTTGCATTCAAACAGTCAAATTGTCATCTTACCTTGGTGTGACCAAATTTATACTGGGTATGGTCAACATCAATTGATCCAAGAAGTTTCTCAGAAGCCTTCTTGCTATCTATGAATTGTCCCTCTGGGATGGCACTTGCATTCAGAACTTTGTATCTATTAAAGAAAGCAGAAGGTAAAGTTGCCTAATATTGGAAGCCATGATATTAAGAAGATGTGTAGGGGTGAAACTCATTTTGGTAAACATCCAAAGAAACATTTATCAACATTTGGACTACCTCCCCCTCTCGGCTCTATACACAATCATATAGGCCGAATCCATAATACCTATGAGGAAGACCAGAACTTGTAAACAACACTGAAGAGCATAACTTTTGCATTTTGACACGTTTTCATTAATTTGCCAATTTTCCACACATATACGCCCAGCCCCTCAGGTAACACTGTTAATAACCTAAGAGCTGTGAATAATGGTATCTATTACTGAGCAAGTTTAGGTCATACTCAAAAATTCTGCTTTCAGTTCTGATGACAGCAGAACTGTTTACTGCTTCTTCCTGGGTTTTTAGTTTATAGAACTAGAAGTTTGTCTTTAGTGAAGGGAAAGCAGTGTGTGACTGTTTGCTGTTTAATAACAGCCTTTCCAATCAGCATGAAAACAAACTCTCAGAGCTACCAGCTATGACTACTTCCTAAAAGCAAAGAGATTGGCCAATGTGGCTGAGTTTTCTAAAGATTTATCAGGGTCAACTTGTCATCGTGCTTCTAAATACTTTTGTTAACACAAAGTAATCCATACTGTATAGATATGTTGAATTATTCAAGTCTGTAAGTAAACATCTGAAACTCCTGAATCAAACGTGTAATTCTTCATCATATCCCCAATTCTATTCTGTATAATGAAGAGTAATGAATGGAAGTAATAAGATTTTGTTATTTTCATACTTAAATTCTTCAGATAAATTATATGATTTTATTTAATAAATAATCTGCAATACTCCTGACAACTATATGGACATAACCCTGAAGCTTTCCTGGCAACATTTGCTCAAATAGCTTGCCATTGCCTTTTTAAGGAATGAGAATTATTGGCCCAAATTCAGCCAACTGGCTTCCATATCCAAGGTAGGATCAGAAAACCTCTGCTTCCCACTAGACCATATGGCACTATTTCAGTAATTCACGTTACTAAAATATAAATTGCTGAAAGATGGAGACATTAAAAACAGCCAGAATCCAAACAAGTCTGTAGCTGGAAATCAATCTGACCTCTGTTTGAAATCAGCATAAACAATCCTGCTGGGGAAGCCTTTCCTGCAAATTCGGATACCTTCAAGTACACCATTACATCTCAGTTGGTGCAATACAAGCTCATGTTCCATGGCACCTTAGAAAAACCACAGGGGAAAAAAAGATGTTATAATGTGTACAAAAGGTAGATTGCATTTTTCTTTTTAAAATCAAACACAGTTCTGTATCTTACCAGGAGTTTTAGTTTCATTGGGGATGAGGCAGCGCACAAAATGTGGATGAGTGCTCCTCAGATTGGTCATCAGCTTGTTTAAGTTTTCCTGTAGGATTTGAAAAGAAAAATTATTTTTGTTTTTTTTTTAAGCAAATTTGTATGTTAAGAAAAAAACTGAAGAGTGAGCTCCATATTTTGCCATAGGTAGCCAGAAAAAAAAATTACTGTGAACTTTCCCCATATTCTCACAAACAACCTTTTTTAACACTTTTGCCCTATTCTGTATCAGATGACATTTATATTGGTATATTGGTTAACTTTAGTGCATGTTCTTTATCTTTTGAGAGCATGTTACAAATATGTTAATTAAAGACTGCTGTGATTAAGAAATGTTTTAACAACTCAGGGCTTAAAAAAAAAACAACCCAGCAGAATTGTGTACTGTGTTCAGTCTCTATAATCTTTACTGTGATGTATTCTCTTAAGGACCATTGGTAGACTTCTATTGTTCCAGAACACTATGAACTAATATTCAATTGTTCTTATCTTGCTTTTCCTCCTCTGAAGGGGCTACATATGTCTATTGCTCTATCACTGTATGGGTATTGAAAGCTGCTTTATGTGAAGTTACTCTATGTAGCCAAGTCAACTAGCAATAGCTTTTCAGTTGGACTCTTGTCCTATGTTCAACTTTGCTGCACTCCTCTCCTATCTTCTCCCTTGGAAAACCACTGTCAATCAAGAATAAGACAATGGCTCTCTCATCTTCAATTCTGCAACTGCCAAAACCTGTATTTTTTGTGTGGCAAATGTAAAGCATTCATTCTATCACAGAGGTAAATATTTCCTCATATTCTACCCCTCCCCTCAGATATCCTCAGAGAGACACATCATTTCTGCACGAGTGTCCTCAAAGGAATAAAGGATAAAAACATCTGAGTTCCCTACCCTGAAAAGGGCAGACACAGTCTGGAAGGAGGAGCCCTTCTTCTTGGCAGCCTTCTTGCCCTCTGGAAAAAAAAGGGAAAAAAGGTTGGGGATCCACAGTTAGACAGTTATCCGGGGCTTAATAATTTATCCTACAGCACAAGTAACTAACAATAGGTATCACCTAACAATAGGTATTAGGTATATCACATTGTTGTGTTACAGTTTGTTAAACAAGATGCCAGTCTTATATGTAGGTGATTTAAGAGCTGCAGACAACACTGTTAAGTAAACTCTGATCAAATGCCAGCCTTAAAGGTGGCAAATAGAACAACTAAACTTTCATTTATTTGGGAAAAAATAGGAGGGAAAGGCTTTTCATTTGAAATATTCCTGTGCTCTGTCATGGGCTTATCTTCTATGTAACTGTGACTTTTTTTATAACTATAGTTTGAGCTGCTTATGTACTCATGCTATATCCAAATATGTGAGGCACGTTTCTGAAGAAAGATTTATTTTAGGGACTGAGGTGAAGTCTGTCACTAAGCCATACTGTGTGAGTTGACCGTATGCTAATCCAGAACACTGAAGCATACTATGGTTTAGCATGTTTGAACCAGATCAGCTCATATATTTATTAGTATTTCTTTTAAAATTATACATTTGGAGTTTTTGTGGGAGAAAATTAAAAGAGCAAATATAGTATAGTGGTTAAGATCTAGACTGAAGAGATTTCAGCATGACACACAAGGTTTTTGGTCAGTGTGGGTCACTTGGCTAGTCTTGGTCTGTCATCTCAATCAATCTCATAATGTTGTCATGAGGATAAAGCTCTCAGAGAAAAGGTGAAACATAAGTACTTTAGTTAATGTTAATGCTAGGGTTATTTATAGAACATGGGGCAAGGATGTGCCAAGGGTCTTTAGGAGAATCTAAAAACTATAAAACACCACATATATATGCAATCTTACTTATCAAGCAAGTATTAAGAAATATCTGGTTTAAACCATGTTAAGGCAGGCTGCACCTTTGGGGGCTGATGTGTATATTTGAAATATTGAGAATGTGGACATTTGCAAAATGGCTGTTGAGGGTTTACCCATTCACAAAATGATTGCCATTGGGGAATCTCATTTACAAAACAGCAATTTATTTTAATGGTGTCTTCAGGACATCAAGTGCAAGTTATGTGATCTTTTTTTTCATTTTTAGGTTTATGGATATGAGCTCCTATGCTGAGGATTCCCTAACCTGTATATATAAAAAGTATCATCTGGAGATAGCATTCAACTGTTCCTTACACTGGCAGTTGTTTCAACTCTAAATAATGTTTATGAATCTGTTTCAAGTGTTAAGAATTACCTTCTGCTGGACGGTCAACAAACAATAAGGCCAAGGTCTTCATGGAAGACTTCTGATATAGACCCACCACGGTTTCATTCAGGGGGTCCTTGTTCTTGTCCAGCCAGCCACTAATGTTGTAATCAACAGTGCCAGCATAGTGTACCAGTGCAAAGTGAGCTTCAGCTTTGCCTTTGGCAGGCTTGGGTTTCTGGAAGTTGTTGCTCTTGCCAAGGTGCTGGTCATAGAGCTTGTTCTTGAAAGAGGTGTCTGTTGCCTTAGGGAACATGCACTCTTCTTCCAGGATGGAGAAAATGCCCATGGGCTGTAAAATAAAGAGTGAAAGATAATTCAAGGAAGTTATTATATACTATTTCAAATAATGCCATAGTAATTTTCAGCCCAAAACAATGGTTTTCTTGGGATAGTCTATGAAGAAATATGGTTAACAGCACAACAAGCATTCAAAAAAATATATTGAGTAGGGAAGCATTGTTACAAATATAGCTGCACCATAAAAATATATATTTTTATAGCTATAACCAGGGGTACATCTTACTTATGCTAAGGCAGTTAATGGTTATTAGTTGAAATTACTGCAACATTAAATATAACTTTTGATCAAAACCTTCTCAATGAGTTCAATGCAGGCAGCCAAGTCCATGCCAAAGTCAATGAACTCCCATTCAATTCCTTCTTTCTTGTACTCTTCTTGTTCCAGGACAAACATGTGATGATTGAAAAACTGTTGCAGTTTCTCATTGGTGAAGTTGATGCAGAGCTGCTCCAAGCTGTTGTACTATAAGAAAAGAAGAGAGGTTTGTTAAGATGAATTAAGATGAAATAAATTTGCATAAAACAAAACACCGTTCCTCCTATCTGTTTACATGTACATCTTTCTCCCTGTTTCCTTACATCAAAGATCTCAAAGCCGGCAATGTCCAGCACGCCAATGAAATATTGTCTGGATTGTTTGGTATCCAATTGTTGGTTGATGCGAATGACCATCCACAAGAACATCTTCTCATAGACAGCCTTACCCAGAGCACCAACATTATTGTAGACCTAGAATAAGAAGACAATGGCAAAAATCAATATATATAAGGAGTATTTTAAATTAATAATTATTCCCATCTTATATACAGTGTATGTATATCTGTGTATATACACACATTCATATATATACATACATACACATACATATACATGTGTGTGTGTCAGAGAAAGATGAAGAACAACTAAAGATATAGCAGTGCTAGTAAAATCTGAAAAAATATACAAAAATACATATCAAATGAATAAGCTTTGTAGAAACTAAAATTATATCCATAAAATATTTATATAGATCTAGCTCAATCCATATAGACCATCTACTGCTCCATCTTCCCAGTTTTGGTACAATTGGTTATTTCAGTTCAGTTATAATTATGTAAGAAACTTAGATTCTTGATGTTCTATTATTCAGGTGCCTTAGCCTATTTAATACAGATAAGAAAGAAGAAAGGATTTCATCTTTATTAATTATCATTTTGAATATTGATATTACAAGTACTATAGTTATAAATCCATTCAACTTGGAGGATGCCAGGGTTTGTGAGAGTTGGTTTAATGGAACATTACCTGCTGGACAGTTTGGCCTTTGGTGACATATTCATTGCCAACCTTGACCCGAGGATAGCACAGAGCTTTCAACAGATCTGCTGAGTTGAGATTCATGAGGTAAGCAGCCTTGTCAGCAACTGAAAATAGACAAGAAAAAGTTGAGGGTTAGAGTCTTTTTTATTATAAATCTCATGCAATATGGAATAGTTAAGTAATTAACATTAAAATCAGACTGGAAAAAGTACAAAAGAGACTTTTGGTTAGTGTTGGCTGAATTCTACTTGCCCAATGCTGAGAATGTTCATTCTCTAAAATTATAGCTTCACTTACCAAAAAGTGATTTTTGAAAAAGAAGAAAAAAAGTTGCAAGAGTATTTACTATAATATCGATAAAAATAATGAAAACTTCCTCCTCCTTAAATACTAATAAATAGATGATAGCATAATATTTTATGGTCTACTATCTACTCCAAATGATCGATATGAGTATCCTTCTAGAAAACACTAAGGAAGCATGGGATGTGTTTCTGCAAAATAATTTGTCCTAATTTGTTCTGAATTATTTTAAATGATTTTGCCATATTTTTTTCAAATACCTTCTGTGCCGTCTGGCTCAGCCTGCTCCTCTCGCTGCTTCTGCTTGAACTTCATGTTCCCGTAGTGCATGACGGCTCCTGTCAGCTTGTAAATGGCTGTCTTTTCCTCAGCAGTGAAGCCCAGGATGTCAATGGCTTCCTATTAATTCAAGCAATAGAAAGGATTCTGTCTAACCCAGCCCGGAGCCAAATTGAGAGTTCAAACTCACTTGAAATCATTTTGGCAATTACAGTAGCTTATAGTTGTCTCTGCCAGTGTTCCTCTTGGAACATTATGGCACTCCTCATATGCCCAAATCCCACACATACTCAAACATTTAAACCAAATATTATTGTTTGTCTAATCAAAATACAATTTTATGTTCCCAATTCTGCAAATTACTTACATCAGTTGCCATTAACTCTTCCTGATCATTAATGCTGGCAACACTGATCTCACCCTGGCTAACAAAATGGAAGTCATATGGGTTGGTAGTAATCAGAAGCATCTCTGCATAAAAGGAAGCACAAACATGATTTCATTTTCAAGCATCAGCACATTTTTAATGTTTAATAGTGGAAATAGTCCTCCAAATGGATGATTCGCCTTACCGATCAGTTCTGGCCTCTTGTTGGACATGATCTGATAAAAGATATGGTAGCTCCTTTCAGCCTTGAGCTGGAAGGTAACTCTGGACTTCTCCAGCAGATCTGGCAAAGCAATGAAGTTGACTTAGTTAAGGAAGAAAGAAAAAGTCAAATAAACACACAAAGAAATATCCCTTACATGTCTCAATGTCTGCAGAAGCCAGTTTGCCAGTGGCACCAAAATGGATTCTGATGAATTTGCCCTTTAAAGAAGAGAAGGCATAATTTAAAAAAAAATTGGGAGACATAATTTTACTCTGCTTTAGAAATTAACTTAAAAAGAGAGGCGGCATTCAGTTTTTCATAACTGAAAGTACTTGATCCTATTTTGCACAGGACTTACAAAGCGTGAAGAGTTGTCATTCCTCACAGTCTTGGCATTTCCAAAAGCCTCCAGCAAGGGATTGGCACTGATGATTTGATCTTCAAGGGTGCCCTTCAGTGAAAATATCATGATTAATTTCAATTTGTTTCATCAAATTTCTATGCATTCGTGTTTCATATTTTACAAAAAAAACCCCACGCACATGGATTTTTCCTTGTTGGGCTGCTGGTTCTTCCTTTTTCTTGTCAGTAGAAACTGCAATTGTTGCAAAGTACTGGATGACACGTTTCGTGTTCACTGTTTTTCCAGCACCAGATTCTCCGCTGTGGATTCAAAGAAGACTTCCATTAATGTGTTAGAACTAATTTCATTGAAGTTCTATCTCCAGGACACTAAGTTGTAGGCATGGAGGATAGCCTCATCTGCCCTCAGGCCCGGAAAATCAGAAAGGCATTCCAAGCCTGACTGAACTATAGGAAATTGCAGCTTTCATTCCACCTAATCTTCCTACCAACAAGACAGTAAAAATTCAAAGTTTAAGCCTGCCTGTCATGGAACTGAGTTATTTTTCCTCTGAAACTGTCTCATGTGCCCCATGCTGCAGTTTTGCTGGTGTTGTTTTTCAAATCTAATTGCACCATAAAGCGGGGACTCTGATTGGAATAATCCCAGTTTCAAAACTAATTGTTGTGCATGTATGTGTGCGTGACAGTGTTGTGACAGTGCGTGCAAACCTCTGTTGTTCTACCTGCTATTGGCCTTCTAGCTAAAATAGTTTTCCCATCCTTGTTTTAAATACTTCTCTGCTATATCAGTTTAACTACAATGTTCTTCACTGCAGTTTAGTGAAGTATCCTAATGGGAGCTGCCAAACGTTGTTGAGGAATCATTATTGTTTCGGCATTGAAACTGACCAGTGATACACAGTAGTCCTGCAGTTTCTTTTAGGACAGAAGGCTAATTGTCCTAATTTTATTTCAGAAAAATCAACAGAACAAAAGTAGACCATTTAAGGAAGGCATACTTACGTAATCAAAATGGATTGATTCTCACGATCTGAAAAGATTTTTTTAAAAGTTACTTGTTACTTTTTACAATTATATGGTATGTTGCAAAAAAAAAAACCCCACCCCTACATCATTCTAAATATAAATGAGTAGAACATCCTCTACATTTTTGAACTCCCTTATCCCAACACACACACACACACACAGAAATGTATTTATGTCTATGTGTAAGAATATATATACGTATATATACATATATATATGTGTGTGTATATATGTGTATATGTACAGTATATGTGTGTGTGTGTATATATATATTCGAAGATTTTCACGGATGTAGGTATGAAAGTCTTGGTGCAATCGGATCTTTTCCTATGTAGGATTGAGAGTATCATGGCAACGTTTCGATGAGGTTGCATTTGTCATCTTCAGGCTGGTACCTAAGGCTGGATTCAGGCTGGTGCCTTCAGCTTCTTGCTTCTAAGAGCAAACGTTGCCATGATACTCTCAA
>JANHGC010002862.1:466355-478394 GCA_027560395.1 Boaedon fuliginosus | reverse complement strand
ACAATTCTTAATAAAATTTCTTAATTAAAGCTAATTCTTATGGACAGTATTCATGATTTCATAATTCCTTCCTCCTTAAAACAGACAACCTTTATCACATATTAATCTTTCTAATACACCAGAATTAATAAAGCCTATTTTGTTTGTTTCATACCCATTGCTCCAAGTTAATTTTCTTTCTTATTTTATACAATACATTTAATCATTAATATATATTTTCTGTCAAATTATTTTTTTCTCCAAATTAATTTTCTATTTCATCTTATACAACATATTTAATCATTTAAAAAGGCCTTCCCCTTTTGTAATGTGTCATAGACACATCCCAAAGGGGTAGAGCTTGCAGTTCAATAACACAACACTGCTTATGTTATTTTGATGCTGCTGCACAGGTTTGATGTGAGGCTTTCTTAGTGTGAAAAGCAAGTACAATAACATTGTATCTCGTCTATAAAGCTCCATTCCCAAATACAACCTGTTGTCTGTCTCTAATTCATTGTCATCTTTAGTGCAATGCTAAGAAGATTGGCACAAAAAGAATTACACTCCCACACGTTTGAAACTGTAACTTACAAAGCGAGATGAATTGTCATTCCTCACAGTCTTGGCATTTCCAAAAGCTTCCAACAAGGGGTTGGCACTGATGATTTGATCTTCAAGGGTGCCCTGTAAAAGTAGCATTACTAGGTCAACTTTTAAACATAATGAAATTGTCAGAAAGCAATGTATAATCTTCTCCCAAAGTCATACTTCACCTTTAACTTGCCGGTTTGCTGCTGTTCTTCCTTTTTCTTGTCAGAACCAACTGCAATTGTTGCAAAGTACTGAATGACACGTTTCGTGTTCACAGTCTTTCCAGCACCAGATTCTCCACTGTTAAAACAGAGTAAAAGACCATGCTGTTAGCCAATATACTGCTCTGTGAAACTTCTACTGACCAGAAATATCATTATTGGAGGTGTACTCACGTGATCAGGATTGACTGATTCTCGCGATCTGGAAAGCAAAAAAACAAAGAAGTAATCCAAGCAGAAATAAATGTTTGCATTAATTTTGTGTTATACTTATGAATAGTTAGAATCTGACTAGTTCATTTCTGTCATCAATCTTCAGCATGAAATCAGCTGATTTGTTGACAGTCACATAAAGCTTTTAATACACATGCCATAACTGTTTAATTCATAGTCTTTGATACAGTTCCTGTGTAACTTACATCACTTCCTTTCAAAGAAGACCCTAATAGTGTACAGTGGAACCTCAGTTCGCGAATGCTTTTGTTCGTGACCAATTCAGTTCCTGACCTAAAAATACATCCAATTTTTGAATTGGTTCATGACTCAAAAATTGGTTGGCAAACAGAAACTGTGCAGAAAGATTCATTTCCATGCCATTTTCCCTTCCGCACATGCGCAGAATTAACTGCGCATGCGCAGTGAGTGTCACTTCAGAACGTGACCAAATTGATTCATGACCGCAGTCAGGGAACAGATGGTGATTGCAAACCAAGGTTCGACTGTATATATCATACAATACTGAGTTATAAACATATTGATTTTATCTATTTATTTATTATTTCAATCTCAAACTCATGACTCTGGGTGTTTAATAGTGTTAAAAAAAAAATAAAAGCCTAAAAAACAACACCCCCCCTCCTGCACATAAAAACAGTAACTGGGGTAAAAACAGATCTATCAGTCATAAGTCAACATGAGCAATACATGGACTCAGCCCCATTACTCAATCCACAGATCTGGTAATAATAATAATAGGAATATCTTAAATATTGTCAAAAGGCTAATTAGATTTATGGGGAGTTTGGTTCCACTGAAATTGAATAACCACAAACAATTGGTCATTGCTATACTTTCTGGAAAGATTAAAGACTCAGTCTGGAAATTCCAGAAGCCAATTTTTTCCTTTTTTCCCTATCTTGGGTTTTTTTCCCCCAGAAATACTCTACTTATCTGCTCACCAGTTAACATGAATTGATACGCATTGTCAGAGATGGAGAAGATGTGAGGAGGGGCCTCTTGTCGTTTTTTGCCCCTATATGCATTAACCACCTCTGGGTTGTACACCGGCAACCACTTGTAGGGATTGACAGTGACACAGAAGAGACCCGAATAGGTCTGGAAAGAAAAGACAAGTTAGTAGTTGTTTGCTTGTGGACATAAAATATTCGGTTTTGAATTCAATGATAAAGTTCAGATTCTTCTTACATAAATCATCCAGGCTGCGTAACGCTCTTTGAGGTTATACAGGACAGCAGGTTCATTGAGGTGGGTCATCATGGCCATGTCCTCAATTTTATCAAATTTGGGTGGGTTCATTGGAAAGATTTGGTCATCCTTAACAGTCACAGACTACAATGGAACAAAATATTTTTTAGTCAAAAGCATGCAGAGGATGAGGATAACAAAGCCTTATTTTTTCCTTGTGCAATGTTTTTCTACTTACATCTCCACTTTCTTTCTTAACTGTGACTTTCCCCGCTTCCTTGCTCTGGACAACCCCTTTTACAAAGGAAGCCTTAGGATCTACCACATAGACAGATGACTTGGCATCAAAGGGCTTGTTTTGAGCTTCAATCCGCTCTTTCTCTGACTTGCGGAGAAAGGAGGCAGCAATCCCAAAAACTGCCATTTCAGCGTCTGACGACATGGCTGCAGCTTAACAGAGACCACTGGTGAAGAAATAAACAACTCATATGGAGATCACAAGTTTAATGTGCCATTTCATGCAATCTCCTACTTTGCTATCTCAGGTTATCCCAATCTACTTTGAAGAAAAGTCCTTTTCATCCATGAAAAGAATGCATATCTACTAATAAGTGGATAAGAAATTATTGCAAGAATTGGGGAATCAAGGCACATTATGAAAAAGTCTGTGCACTATTCAATTTCACTGAAAAGTATCCACGTCTGGCTGGCATACTTAACCACAATTTTAAAAATTAATCTAATTAATTCCAAATTTCCATGACATGTTGAATCTTCTAGTAACTAAACAGCCTGGCTAAAATGTAGTTGTCTAATTCATGGTCCAGTATATTGGATAAACACAACCACTGAGTGTAATGACAAACTGGGTTTATATGTTTCAGAATCCAATACTTGTAAAGCCAATTTGTGCAAATTCTTCTTCCCTTTATTTAAATAGTGAGGGTCTGCACTTTTCTCTATCATCATGGATGCCTGTGGAGAAGTTGATGAAACTGTCTGCTGGTAGGGAAAAGGAACAGATCTGAACAGACTTCATGAAAGCAAATGCTAATGAAAAGGGCAAAGGCAAAGAAAGTAATGGATGCTCCAGAGGTTGACTAATTTTATTTATTTATTTTATTTATTTATTAAATTTATACCCCACCTCTCTTCCCTGATCAAGGGGACTAATGACCTGGACGACCACTTTCTAGTTCTCCCCAAGCATATTTCTAATGACACCCACCCACAACACATTCCCCTGACATCATTCTTAAGGCTGTAATTTGACAGTGTTGGAGTAAGGATTCAAAGACTACTTTTATACAGAACTCTTACTGACAACTTAAAGCTGTCTCACTCAACGTGTCATGGAGACAAGGGGAAAAATTCTTGTTGTCTAGGCATAATTGTCCTGGGCTTAAGTGCCAGTGAAGACAGATCTTTAATGATCAGATTCTTCCCAGCTGACACTTTTGTAATCACTATACCTCACCCTTTTAAGGGAAACTGCATAATAGTATGTGTATTTTGCATCTAAGTCATTGTTCCTTTGGTTAAAAAAAATCCTCCTTTTTCTTTAGCTAAAGATATGAAGAAAAAACAGTTTCCTTGTGATTGATAACTTTGAGAGTTTTTTTGTCAAGAGCCAGTCTCTAAAAATGGCTAAGCAATAAACCATGGAAACCTAAAATTTGATTGTAGAATAAGTTTAGAAAAAAAGTATCCTACAGACCAATGTAGTCTTTGTCTCCTTTGGCCTCTAAATTTCAATTCTATTTTTCT
Source organism: Boaedon fuliginosus (assembly GCA_027560395.1). Lineage (NCBI taxonomy): Eukaryota > Metazoa > Chordata > Lepidosauria > Squamata > Lamprophiidae > Boaedon > Boaedon fuliginosus. The sequence goes on along the minus strand of JANHGC010002862.1, from coordinate 474,408 downwards.
GCTTCTCTATCTCTTGTTCATTCTAGTTGTTGTTGCAAAAATCCTAACCCCTATTGTTTGATAGGAAGAATTGTATGCTTGAGCTTGTATTGGCAATGCAGAAGACCATTGTTATTTTGAGTGTAGTGACATGTTTTTATTTCTCATTCATAGTCTAGAAGTTTAGAACTCATTCTTAGCTCTCCTGCATGGTTTTTGCTCTTGCTTGCTGAATAAAGGAGAAGGGACGGGGATCTTTACATAGCTGCAAACCTGTAAAATTTCAGACTCTCCGTTCCCATCCCAGAATCATGTGGTGCCTAGTAAATATCAGGTCTTACAATCTTATACATAGCAGGTTTATTAAATCATGGTGAAAGGTTTTGATAAACATCATGGGGTTGTTGTTGTTTGTTGAAAGTTTCTGTGCAGAACCTAACATTGGGCACCTTGGAAACTAGATGCCCTGGCCGGGGGTGGAGGGTGAGGGTGGAGGAGGTATCTCTGCTGTTGTCATTAAGCAGCTTCTTATAAGAGATTAGATTATCATCTTGCTTGGTATGTTTGCTTTTTTATATCATGCTTTTAAATCTGTTTACTACAGCTAAATAATAAAGCTTAAATATCTTTATTCACTGGTGTGCTCATCTGTAGATCCAAAAGAACCAGTTGCCTGAATACCTGATCACCGCCTTGACTCTTGGCAAAACATAGGCCTACAAATAGAATCAAGCTCTCTATTTATGTGAAACAAAGCAGCTTTAAAGCCAGGTCTACAAACTCAGCTGGAAAATACTAGTCTATTTTGAAATAGTGAATGTGAAAACACAACAAAATTTCAGCTATGTTTTTTAAGACTCAATCAAAAGCAAAAGGTCATTATAAATCCATGTGACTCCTAGCCAAATATGATCATTCAAAGAGATTCCATTATTGGTAATTTTTTAAATTGCCACTCTTCATCTTTTATGAGAATAAGCCAGTTTGCAGACTCCTGCTGTATGCTTAGAGGAACAGGAAACACTCATAAAACCTCTCTAACAGCTGTCAAGACCAAACACTAGAAAAAGATCAGGCCTTACAATCTGAGCAAAATCTCTACAAAAGGCATCCTGCATGGCATTAATAAGGAACACTCAAAACTGTCTGCTCAGCTCAACACCCAGAAAACAAACTCACTGAATCCCTCAAGAGTGAGTGTAAATATTCTCTTACCTCCTGATGAAGAGAATAGGTGGAATTCAGGCTCAGCACTGGCCAATGCTGCAAAACAAAAGGTCGATCTCTTCTTACTAATGGTTTGTGTTTGTTTATTAAGCCTTTCAGCTACAAGCCACTGATTGGAGCTGAATGAAAAGATTTGAGATCCCTCTGATCCAAGTAAATCCTCTCACTTTAACAGCAAGGCATAAGAATCAACCAGTATGAATGGAATGTATGGGTGCTTCGCCCATTCAGACCTTACCACCGCTGCCCAGCACTTACCTACTACTATCTTAAGAAGGACAAGGCAGGTTTGGTCCTTGAAAGACTTTTATACTCTTGGATGAACATAAGAGCTATCCCATGCCCTCCCCATCACCATTCTTCACTGGAGGCATTTCTGGCTAACCTTTTCCAGTAAAGCATTGTTTGGCAAACTTGACTAAAGACATAATTGTCATTTGACAGGGCTGGATATAATTAGAAATATTTGATGTCTATCATACTATGTGAGTAAATGCCCTATAAATAATGTCACCAAGGATCCAAAGGAGAGAATCTGGACTATTCAAGAAAGCCTGAGCATGGGATAAGGCCTCTTAAGTTCCATTGCTTAATGGCATCCTAAACACAGATTTTTGGTCAGATATCCTATTCAGGTCATCAGTCAACAAAAATGGGATTCTTCGTTGGGAAGTACTTATTTGCAAATGAATCTCAAGTCTCAAAAATGATTTAAAAAATGATAAATATTCTATTATTATTATAAGTATTCCTGGAATTTCTCTTCTAATACCTTGGCAAGCAAGTGTTCCATCTTAAGAATTTATACGACCATTAGATGCAGATGCAATTTACAGTCATTTTATACATATGCGTAATGCAGCAGAAGATAACATGATTTTCATCACTATGTTAAAAATACACACTTCAAATATATTGTTCTTTAATAATATATTAAAATATAAATATGTGGGGTTCTTCTGTGCTTGAATGTTAAATTTATATTTTATTAAAGATTACAAGAATTATATATTTTAGAAGTGTGTACATACAGCACATAGTAAGATATCATATGTAGAGAAAACGTAACTATGCATTGACCATTAAGAAATATTTATGTGGGACTGTGTTGGCACACACTTATTGTGGAGTCCTTGGTGGTCTCTGAGCTTGGTTGTTTTCTTGCAGACATTTCATTACCTAACTACCATAGATAACAACTAAGTAACATATAGTACCAGAAGGGAATGGGGTTTACTCTCTCTTTATATACAATGTCTATCCATATTAGGGTGAGAGAGTTCTTTTCTTCTTGGTAGTTCCTTGACTAGGCTATTGTTTATTTATTGATTGTTTGTCTGAGTTTATAGTTCCTTCATTGTTTACTGCTTGATTGTTAGACTGGTATTAATCTTGGTGTTAATCTCTCCTTATTTTGGTGTTGATTACTGGTGAGGAGGTATGTGAGTCCTTTTGTTTCCTTTTTAGTTTTTTGATTGTCTTGAACACTGCCATACATCAAAAATATTTCAGAAACAAACAACAGTTTATTAGAAGCAGATGACATTGTAGCGCACAAACCATTTAAAGTTCTTCAAAAATTATAGCATACCAAAAGATCCAGTAGCCCCAGAAGAAAAAATGGAAGTTATCTACAACATACAGCGTAAGAACTGTAACAGCCACTATTAAGCACAGACAGGCAGAATGATGTTTTATATTTGTTGTGAGCCGCCCGGAGTCCCACGGGATTGGATGGCTTATAAATTTGAACTAAATGAGTGAGTGAGTGAATGAATGAATGAATGAATGAATGAATGAATAAATAAATAAATAAATAAATAAATAAATAAATAAATAAATAAATAAATAAATAATTTTTAAAGCATTATGCAATGTGGAGAATTTAAGAGCAGAGTCACAAGAATAAGCAAAGTGCTCAGAAATTAGCTTAACTTTATAAATGAAAAAGTTATCTGGTATTCTGTGCTATTTCATGATCACATCTACTTTTGTCTTGCAAGCAATACCCAAATAATACATTTGTAACAGGGAGGGACAGTGCATAACCGTAACACCCAAGCACCAGACTCAAGTCCAGCTTGGTATATTCTGAAAGATACAAATGCAGGTAATTGAACTGGATATAGTCCATGGTAAAGGGGTCAGAATTTCCAAGTGTTTTTCATTTTTGGTGGGTATTGTTTTTGTTTTTTAACCAGATAAAATCTGTTTTATACATACCTGGTTTTATATGTCTCTCCAATTGCAAAATAGCAAGGGAATAAAGATGAATTGAGTCATTAAAATAAAGCAATGAAAATTCAGATCAGATTAAAAAACAAGATATTTATTACATGCATACATAAACGCATTGTACTTCTGTCCAGCTGTTATATTCTTATTGAAATCCCTGTGATATTATCTGAGAGGCTGGCTGCATGATTTGGATTCACTTAATACCCTGGCATCAGTTCAGTGAGTAGCTAGAGATGGATGCCATTTTCAGGAGTCTTTGAGAAGTTCTAAGAATCATTGTGGAGACATGGGGAAATCTTAGCAGCTTAAAATATTAAAATCAATTTGAATTACTGAGGCCAACATTGTAGGACCAATCAGAAAACCGGAAAGGTGTTACCATCCAGGAGAAAACAGAAGGAAGAGGTCTCTGCTGGGATTTCTGAGGTTGAGACTTTTATTATATAATAATTCCACTTTATTCACCAAATTATAAGGGTCCAAATAGTCTTCCATTTGTAACTTGGACTTCCTTGTCAGTTCTTCCTTTTTTCTACCTCCCAAAAATGGATTAAATGTAGATTACTAGACTAAGTATTGTTTCCAAAACATATGTCAAAGTAAAATGTTCTCAGACCATTGGTCACCCTTTTTCTTCATTTTGAAAGACATGTTACTCTCAGAAACAGGGAGGTGTTTTAAAAAATCCATTATACCATCTTCTTGGTATTCCCTTGCCTATTAAGGTAAATCATTTGTTGTAAAGAAGGCCAGCCTAAGCTATGTGCAGAGGTGACATGAACTGGAAAGATACAGTATATCCATAATAAGATGTAGAAGGCAAAATGTGAAATTCAAGAGAATAAGTTAAATAATTAATTGAACCATTCTGCATATGATGTTTGGAATCAGATATGACAAATACAACTAATTGTTTCTCTATCATTTCTAGTCCTTAGCAGCCATTCATAGCAATCACAAGATGAAGAAGAGCAAGATGTCAAGTTATGAAGGTCAACAGCTGAAAGCACATCCCTTTCTAATGACCAATGAAAGGGAAGTGCTTTGTGTTTATGTTAAAAACAAAGTAGTTCATGATCTGAAAATGTTTACCAAGCATTTCAGACTTCAACTGAAGCCAGCACTTTCCTGCTTTTTAGGGAAAGAATCCAACTTTCAGATTTCTGTCATAACTTGGGGGTGGGGGGGGAGATGGTACTGTTTTAAGAGTCATCTTAATTTGAATGAGTGGATTCTTTAAAACAGCAGCATTTTTAAGCTGGTATAGAAACTAGAAAAAGGCCAGATTCTTTTAATGAATAGAAGATTTGTGCTTGCAACATGTGCAAAATACATCTTCCAAACATTTTCAAAATATGTGAAATGATTGTCTAATTATATGATTACATAGGTTCTCCCATTCCAAATTTTTTGGCAGACTTTGCAAGAGGAAAATAGTTAAGGTTAAGGAAGTAACTGATGGAATTTAACTTAACTGCCTTTGGAAAAGTTATATTAGATTCACAACCCGTTAGGAAGTGTAACCGTTGGAGTATATATTGAAAGGTTGGTTGGGCACCAACTTTGTGATCTGTAACCACCAATACTATTTTTTTCAAATTTTCAATTGTTTTCAATTTAATTTTAAAAGAAAAACTTTTACAGTACCTTGGTACTCAACTGCTTTGAAACTTTCCAAGCTAATTGGTTCCAGGAGGCACAATGAGTACCAAAAATGACAAGTACCAACTTTTTCCCATAAGGAATAATGTACTGAATCACAAAGTAACTGATCCCAACAAGTTCTATCTTATGCATTGAGTACCAATTGATGAGTACTGGGACAAAAATTTTGCATCGAAATACATTGAGTACCAAATTCCAGAACAGGTTAAAATTTCGTGCTCTTTTTAGCACTTCTAGAAGAATACTTACTTTTCAGAATTGAATTGTAAATTGTCTATAGAAGGATGTTGAAAGAAACCAAGGACCAGGACATTCTCATACCCAATTCTGGGTACAAAAATCCAGAGAGGGATTAGGAGGGATTAGTAAAGGGTTAAGCATACTATACCTCCTTGTTGATATCTAATGATTGTCCATATTTTTACCCTTCAGAAATGGTAGCTCTGCTTTTTCATGGCACTCACAATTTTATATAGAATTGCAAATATACTTGCAGATATAAAAAGTATCATGTCATCTGTTATTTCTATTTTCTGACTCTTCTTCATGGCTGCAATAGACTGGTATCCTCCAAGCAAAAGTTGAGAGAGCACTATAAATCACAATGCCTCTATGTTTAGCTATATTCTGCTTCAGGGTCAAGGAGAGTAACAGGTTTCTCCCTTTGACTGCTTCAAGATTTACTGAGGAGGAACAGATGCAGTTTTTGGGTCTGGCTAGTCTAAAGAAAAGAAGAATTAGGGGTGATGTGATAGCAGTATTCCAGTATTTTAGGGGCTGCCACAAAGAGGTTGTCAAATTATTCTCCAAAGCACCAGAGAGCAGGACAAGAAATAATGGTTAGAAACTAATCAAAGAGAGAAGCAACCTGGAATTAAGGAGAAACTTCCTAACAGTGAGGACAGTTAACCAGTGGAGGTTTTTAAGAAGAGACTGAACAGTCATTTGTCTGAGATGGTATAGGTTCTCCTACTTAAGTAGGGGGCTGGACTAGAAGATCTCCAAGGACCCTTCCAGCTCTATTCTATTCTATTCCATTCCATTCTATTGACAAAGTCCTCTAAAAGATCAACTATACCCTCTGTAAACAAGATCCCTGCCTTTCTTAGTTGATGGAAGCTTCCAGGGAAGTATCAGGACCTATGGTCAGAGTGTAAGGGAAAATGTAGTGCTTCTAACCTTGAAAAAGGAAGCATGTGACCCCTACCAAAGAAATATTGCTAAAATATGGATAATTTGAAGAACTGTTATCCAATCTCCAGCTTCATTATAAATTCATTGAGAATATGGTAGAGCTGTGGATGTGGAAAACCCAGAAGGAATCAAACAATCCTTCCTCTTTTCAGTCAAGTTTATGGCCAGATCATCAAAACCCATTGATCACTTTCATGGATGGTCTTTGATGGGAGTGTTTTTGATGGTCTGGATGGTCTTTGATGGTCATCCTTGTCCTCAACTGGTTACCATTAACCATGGTATCTTCCTGAACCATCTCCCAAGGTTGAGAGTAGAAGCCGTAATGTAACAGTGTTTCTCCTTCTTTCAAAGCCAATTTAATTCAGTGTTGGTGGAAGGGGAAAATTTGATCCCTAACTCCCACTTGCAGGATGATGAAGGGTTTGTACTGCATCTGCTGCTATTTAACATGGGGAAGCTGATTCATTGACATGGAGTCAGGAATCATTAGCATGCTGTATATTACAAGGATTCTGAGATAGAAAATGCAAGTATTCCTTGTTTAGCAGCTGCTTCAGATAGCAATTATTCACAAATACAATAGTATAAGCAGTAGTAAAATGAGTTTAAAATATAAAATATATACATATATTTTCTGACCAACGCATGCCCTGACAACAATGTACAACAAAGTGAAAGTAATGCTGGCACTGTTGCATGAGACCATTTTATCTTAATGAGATTACAGCAATTAGCAATCTTTGCAACATCTCTCTCTCTCTCCCTCCCTCCCTCATAAGTGACTGTATCACTTAGGACCATTTTGTTAGAACCAATAGTATTTGCTAAGCAATCTTAGTCACTATCCAGCATTTCAACAAATCAACAGGCATACAAATTTATTCCAAGGAACTCTAGCTCTTTACAAGTTCAGCCAGTTTTCCTGGGTGATCAGTATGGAAGACACGGCAGGTGACAGAACTGCAGATTTAACTAATGCACAGAAATGAAATGCTGCTCTTCTGCAGAGTGCCACAACTGACAACTTTCTTTTTAGGAAAGTAACTGGCCCTTGCTCCACTGCAGCTACTGTGCTCACAAACCTGGTCTTGTCGTGAACACTATGAAATTTGTATGTTCCTGATTATTACCCCTGTTATTTTGCTTGCTGTTTTAATCTTTATTAATCTGCTCTAACTCCAAAGTTCTCATGGCAAGTAAACCCAATAAAAATACAGAAAGCTACTTCTACTGAGATAATTAGAACTGCAGAAAAAACAATTGCTACCAACCTGCCTTCCGCTGAGGGCCTGTATACTGCAGGAGCTGAGAGGAGGTCTGTGAAAATATCTGCAGACCACTTGCATCCTGGACATAAACTTATCACCTCGTGACTGGACTACTCCAACATTCTCTACATGGGGCTGCCCTTGACGAGCACTCGGATACTTCAACTGATGCAAAATGCGGCTGCGCAGGTTGTCATGGCGGAATCTCGGTATGCCCATGTAACACCACTCCTGCACGGTATGCATTGTCTTCCGGTTGTCTTCTGGGTGCAGTTCAAGGTGCCGGTAATGACCTTTAAAGTCCTACATGGCTTAGGACAAGAGTATTTGAGAGGCCACCTGCTGCCACCAACAGCCTCCCATCATCCAGTTCGGTCCCACAGAGTCGGTCTCCTCAGGGTACCTTCGGCCAGACAATGTCAGCTGGCAGCCCCCAGGGGGAGAGCCTTCTCTGTGGGAGCACCCACCCTCTGGAATGG
>JANHGC010002862.1:444305-457369 GCA_027560395.1 Boaedon fuliginosus | reverse complement strand
ATTGGAAGACAATTTGAGAAACCACAAGACAATTTGCTTTAACGTTAAATATAATATACCTATTTCTGTATAGACTAAAATGGTTTTTATTGTATATTATTGTGTTTTACTATTGTTAGCCCCCTCGAGTTCCCCTTGAGGAAATGAGGCGGGTATAAATCTAAATAAATAAATAAATAAATAAATAATAAATAAATAAATAAATAAATAAATAAATAAATAAATAATTATTGCCATGGACTTGTTTTAAGTAATTGTAAACCTGACCAGTTTGTCTGCCTCCTATCTTTTATTTTATTTTTTTGCCGCTGTCAGCAAGTCTAGTCTTCCTTTATTTTTATTAGTAATAGCAGAATTGTAGCTCCAGATAGCCATGGATGGAGAGAAATATCTCTACTATTTTCCATTAGGTTTTAGGCTGGCTACGGGATGGAAATTGTATTACTTGTTCTTATTAATGACTTTAAATGGGACCATGACTGGGATAATCTCCTAATCCTGCTGTATCTACCTGCAGCCTTTAATATCATAGACCACAGTATGGTCAGTTGTGATGGTTTGGATGGGTGTCAGACTCTGGGAGGTTGACAAATGCCTGTCAAAGCAATTATCCCATTTGATTTATACCTGGTATAATTAAGATGAAACTGTTCTGAGTTTTTTCTTATGCTCCCTCCTTTAACGTGTGACTCACCCCTTCCCCTTTACTGTTTTACTTCTATATAAAGCAAATGGGAGTTATGTGTTACCCCACCCCCCATGGGATCATCACTATACAAATAATAGTTATGTATCTCACCATGGGCAGGAGATGTGATCCTTTCTTGGTTCCTGGTGGCAGTTAGTTCAGGTGGAGAAATACAGATCAAGATTAAATTCCAAAAAAATGGAAGATGATACTTCTTGAAATGACATTTTGTACTCCATTCTCAAAGAAGACCAATCAAGTTCAATTCTTTATTTGCTTTCATCTAATGGGCAGAATCTTGCCCAACTAAAACTATAATCTTCTAACTTACTAGATGTATGCTGCTGAGAGATTCTAAGATGTGGTTACCTTGAACCTCTTCCCTTCCCCCATCCACTCTGGACTGCACAGAAGCTAGGCCTCTCCCTGGGAAAGCTCTATGTTGCTAAAACTCTTTTCCACTCTTTCTCCAGCTGCGTACTCTATTACATGATCACTCATGTCTCTGTCACTTCTTGTCTGGATAATTGCAGTTCACTATATATGGGGTTACCCTTGAAGACCATTGAGAAATTTAGGAAGCTGCAGCCTGCATAGGAGAGTACGTAGGCCTTCTCTAGGAGCTGCACTTGTCTTTCAGGTTAAAAAAAAGTCTTTTAAGGCCCTATTCAAAACCCAAGCATCTCCAGTGAAACTATGGAGAGAAGTATTATTAATTGGCATTATCTTAATACTAATTAATTATTAAGAAGGATGGCATCTTTAGTGACTCTGTTCTGAGCATTCTTGGTGAAAGTTGTCTTCTTTGGAATAACTTTTCCTTGTTGCATATTTGGACTGTTTTCTTTCCATTTTGAAGAACAAGACTAAAAATCTGGCTCTTCTGGAGGGTGTCTGGGGTCAAGATGGAAGTTTGTATTTCTCTAAAGTGTAGGCACACTGTTGTTAGGGATAGTTAGGAATATTAATTGTTTTTAGTTCTTAGAACTAAAACCTTTAGAACATGGTAAATAAGTAAACTAAAATCTGAGTTTGCAGCTTGGAGGAGTTTTGTCTAATAGCTTAGAACTACTTTGTACTTTATGAAGCAACATGTCCCTAAACACCTTGGTCATGTGCCAGGAAATTATGGCCAACAACAGGTTGCAATCCCTGACAGTTATTCAAAGTGTTTAATGGAACATGTTTTCCCTCATATTTCATGTATTTATCACAGGAAATACTAATGTTGTGCCAAATTGTACAGCTGTGATGAACAGCAAAATGCATCTAAAAGGTTGTCTTAGCTGCACTTGAAAGGCAGATCTTCTAGGAGGAACGGCTGATTTTCAGTTGCCCAGCAAAATATTTAATCTCCATGCACTCTAAATTTCTTTCAGTATGTCTATTCTCAAGCTTTTTCTAGCAGATGGTGTAGACTGGTAAATGTTTTATTCCTGAGGAAGATAAACACTCACAGGAGCTTACATGCTTTGAAGTTACAATATCATGAGATGAAAGATGACCAGGCCAGAGTGAGACCTGAGAGGATGCAACAGTTGCACAGGTGGCAAAGAGGTGACCTTTGAAGAACTGCCCAACTTTTCCATTCCCAAACAGGACCAGGCTTTTAAATACTTGTCTAATTTAAAGAAAATCCAAATTTCTATACATCTTTTTAAAACAAGAAATGGAAGACATTTTTGTTTGGTTAGTCTCTTATGTGCATGTCCAAGGACTACAGCCTATTATTTAGTTGTGGGGTTGAAGCTCATAAGCCATTTTGTAATAAGAGATAAAGACAGCTTCTCTAGGAGGATTAGAGTGTTAATTTTGTCCTTCTTTGCCCTTCGTGGACCTTCCTGCACAAATACAAAGAGCAAGGGATTCAGGAACCTGATACAGTGTACCTCAGTGTACTTTGCAGGTCAGGCATTAACATTTTCCAAAAAGCTCAACTTCTTTTTAGTCATTCTGATCAAAACTAGAAGGACTTTCAGCATTATTACCAGTGAAAACATCTTAAGACAAACATTTGCTATGGTGTTCTTCATTAATTTAGACAAAACGAAGGAATTTCCCTGTTCTTACTATTCAAAAATTCAGGCGACCCCATCTGTCCCCAACTTCTGCATGACCCTAAAAAAGGTGGTAACAAAACTGATAATATAGACTTCTCATGTTTCTCTGTCTTGTCCAGAAGCCAAAAACAGACAGGCTGCTTCCGTGAACAGCAGCAATGTGTAGTGTGAAGTGCTTCCACACCATTTTTGAAACATGTGCAGCTAGACCATAGACATAGCCAAATATAGGCCAGCTTCCCCTCTCTCTTTCTAACATATAGAAACCACTGTAGAGAAAGAGAGAGAGAGAGAGAGAGTATATGAATATAAAGGACATTTTCGCTGTTGCCAAACACAAAACAAAACTCAACTTTCTGGAAAAACCCTTGTCTTTGCAAATTGATTTTTTTAATCTCCTCTTTCTTGTATCATTGATAATCTTAAGGATATGGTACAGAGAAATTAAGCAATAGTAATATTTTATTATACTTAAATCCTATTTTTCCTGTCAGAAATTTCAGAACGACTTAGTGGTCTTCCATCCTTTTCAGATAAAGAACGTATCAGTTTAAACTTTTGATTTTTCATACACTCAGACCGATCATCGAACTAATGTTATTTGTTATGCCTGCACGTGTCATCTGTCCAGAAACATCAGTACAAATCTGTACTTTCTGTCTATAAGTGTAAGAACAAGCATTTGAAAATGACTTTAAAAGTAATAATCACAATATACTTACCATACATGCTTACAAGGCAAAGCTGCTGATATATGGTGGAATGTAGTCAAGACTTGCAGGAGGAAGGGTATGTCTGTCCTCTGGAAATGAGCCCTCCCTCCTGCAACCCTTGAATACATTCCATTACATAATATGGAATTTGCTACTGGCACTGAATATGTGTGTCTTATTAAAAAGTCTGTATGTAGTCTATAATTATAGCCAAATACAGGAAAATTGTCCCATGTTTTCATATTTTACATTGGGCATTGCTATTTTGAAAATTGAATGCTGACTAAATCCATTCAGGATGACACAATCAAGCCACACCTTCTGGTTTACCCTCTTAACAGTGTTGTCCTGTGAAATCAAAAGTATATATTTGTACCTCTTTGAATTTTCAACATAATGAACAAAACTGGGGCAAGATGACGAAGAGGTGATCCTCGTCTCATGCTGAGCTATGGCTTTAAGGACCTCTACACCCATGTTCAAGAGATCCCCAGCTAAAAGATGAAGTGTCCTTAGCAGAGGAACCGCATTTGGTATCTAAGTATGTGCTCTTATCCCAGGACCATCAATTCCTTCCCAAGCACGTCTTGAAGGAACTAGGAGTTCAGTGAAACTATTTTTACATGTGCAATTGTCACTGTTCCCCAGAATAAGGTTTCAGGCATAAGCAGCTTCTATTTCGCTGACTTGTTATTACTTCTGATGGATGTTGAGGCTCTTGGGAGAGTGAGTGAACACAGCATATGTCTGCCAGCTGCAGAAGGAATATGATCTAGGCCAAATATAAGAACTCTGGGAACTATCCATTTGTTTTATACCTTACCGGTTCATTTAAAGCAACGATACTCTTATATAGCTCAGTGCCTGCAGGATAGATCTCCTTTGAATAGATCTTGCTGCTGTGCTATAATACCTAGGACCTTCTTTGGTCACACAACTCTTAATGCGTGTTAGATGAATGATGGCTTGATACGTGTTAGATGAATGATGGTTTATGTAATAATAAAGAATATGGAAAACTGAATGAAAAAGATAAGAGGACTTCTTTCAGGCTTATCTTCACATGCATGAATATATCCATTAATGGGGCTTTGAAAGGACTTCTTGTCAAACTTCTGTACCTATAAAAAGTGAAAATTAATATCTAGGAAATGTGTTGCTTAGAAACATGGGGTGACCTTTAGCTCTCAAATGCCAAGCAGATATGATTTCTTTGAGAGGGGCTTTAAGTGTTCTTGCTGCAATCGTCCTAAAAGAGGCTGAAAAAGACTAGTACACACGTATTTCACATTTGGTGATAAATGGGAAACTACATTTTTATTTGCTAAATATAATATTACCATGATAGATAATTTCTTTGATCAGCAAGGGTCTTGGTCATAATTTAGAAGGTATTTGATCACTTTGCACTGCATAATTATGATGTGATGGTTTTTACTCATCCATATTCTGCTAAGTTTCCTTGACCAACTTTCCAATAGTTAACATTTAGTAACTCATTTTCCCTATACCACTATAAACCATAAACTTGAGCACTGAGTTGGCACATCATACTGAACTAAAATATGGCTGGCTAATTTATGATTCAATGGATTATGCAAACACTGCATATCAACCTTCAATACTCAGAATCCCCTAGTCAGTATGCTTGCTGGGCATGCTCACTAGGAAAGTTCAGAAAAACTAGTTGAAACGAGTGGTTCTCAATCTGTGGTCTCCTGGGGGGTCCGGGATGTTGTCACAGGAGGTCTGTACTCTATGAAGGCTTGAAGAAATAGCAAAAGCACTGAGACTTATATACCACTTCACAGTGCTTTACATCCTTCTCTAAGAGGGTTACAGAATCAGCATATTGCCCCCAACAATCTGGGTCCTCATTTTACCAACCTCAGAAAGATGGAAGGCTGAGTCAACCTTGAGGCTGGTGAGATTAGATCTGCCAAACTGATAACAGACGGTGATCAGCAGAAGTAGCCTGCAGTACTGCATTCTAAGCACGGTATCACTGTGGCTCTTATAATGTTATGATTTAAATCTTGAATTATACTTGGTGGTCTGTGGCCACAATTCGTGGTGATTTGTGGTCACAAAAGTTATTTAAAGGGACTCTGGTTGAGAACCATTGGTTTAGACCATTACCTGACTCTGAATTTGTCCTTCTTTCTTTATGATTAAGGAATTATCATTCATACCAATGGAATTTCAAATCAATAGGATCAGGCCTATTGTTTCTCCAATTCTAGATTCAACAGTGCTGCTTACATCCTTAGCACATGGACAAGCTCCTTGGCTAAGGAAATCTTGAACAACCCTCTCCCAGTTTGTATCATGATGAAAACAGGAATAAGTGTCCACCCTTACCTCAATTTGGAAAATTATACGAGTTCTAGCATAAATGAAAATCAATACTCTTGTTTGTTTAGATTTGTATGCTTGTTTCCTACTCTATCCAGGTGATGTCTGAACTAAGCAACCAAAGAGGAAAAGTACGATTTCTACTAAAAGTCATGCTTATTGACACATACCAATTGTTCAGCTTCTTTGACAGATGCAAAAGAAATTTCCTCAGGGAGTTAAGGAAGGGGTCTGTAAAAATGGGCAGACACAGATAATCTATGTTGTCTACTTGTTCATTTTTAACTCAGTGGTTGAAAGATGTCACAAATCATAAAGTAACATTTGTTGTGCAGCCAAGCAGGGAGAAGGGGAACAGGTTTTGTTATGATAGCAAAATCCTCATTTTTCCTTTGCCTCCTTTGCCTGAGGGAGCACAGCTTTAGTTATTTAAATCCACTCCTCTTTTGTTTGCACAAGACTCTAGGAGTAGGCATACTGGGAAGCCCATCTGTGTGTGTGCCCCAGCATTGTTTTTATAAACCTTCCAGGCATTATCTTTGTCTCCTCACTTCTATGCTGGAAAGTACACTAAGCGTACACAGAGTGCCCCAACTACCTTGGGTTTTTTGGTAGAAAAATCACATGCAAATATAAAGTCCATTGCTAAATCCAAGCAAAATTACTTGAATTCTATTAATCTCAAGTATTACATTGGGGAAAAAAAGTCTATTGATAGGGTGCTACCCTGCCACAGAGTAAACTTTGAGAATTGTTGCTAAATTAAAATGATCTTATTTTGTTTAGAGTTGTTCATTTTAATGCTTATATATTAAGAGAACAAGCTGTATTGTGCAAGATAGTTGTGCAAGGTAGACCAGACAAGAAATAACAACTAGATTCTACTTTGTTGTAAAGTTACACTATCAAAATCTTGCAAGTCTGAAAGTACATTTCTCCTCCTGTCCACTTTACAGCCCCCAAAATTAGGGAGGGTGCCTTCTCAGGGACTTGCCCTGCCCACATTCCTGCTGGAGGCTAAGCTGCCTCTTTTCTGACCATTCCCTTAGTTGCATCTCTTCCCTTTATTTTCCAAAGCCATTCCCACATAACATTCCAGTTATAACTTTTTAGACTTTAAAAAAAAAATGTTTCTTCCTCAAGATTTGTTGTTGTATTGGCTATTCCTGATACTAGGCTTGCAGAAATAGCCAACACCCTAGAACACAAGCTCAAGAATCAAAAAGATCTTGACAGATTTGAACAATGGGCCCTATCCAACAACATGAAATTTAATGTGGAGCAAAGCAAGGTTTTACACTTAGGCAGAAAAAACCAAAGGACAGTACAAAACCCAATACAAACTGGGTGAAATCTGGCTCAAAAATAGTAACTGTGAGAGTCCTGGTGGATGGTCACTTAAACATGAGCTAGCAGTGTGCAGCAGCAGTGGAAAAAAGCTAATATAATCCTTGGTTGCATAAACAGAAGCTTAGAATGAAAATCATGTGAAGCTCTAATCTGATTTTTTTAAATTAAAGTCTTAAGGTTCTCTTCACAGTTCCCCTTCCTTCCCCACTCCTTCCATCTGTATACCCAACAGTCTACTTTCATAATTTCATAATAGGAAGGCTTTTCCTTCTATGCTTTGAACATAAATATAGAAAAGCAATTTTCTAATGCCAGGGGAAGATGGCATACGCTCAACATGCTTGAAAATAAATCCTAAGAAAGAAAATGGCTGAGCTATCTTGTCAGGCATTTTAGGCGTTAGTAGACAGAGTAACCTCTAAATGCATTGGCTGCTACCCTTGATTAGCACATCACTGTTTATGCTTTTGTTCATTGTTGTAAGGCCAACAAGGATCAAAGTCTGTGCATATTCTGGCTCTATCTAGGTTGTGAATCAGCCAAAGGCATCCCTTTTGGAAGAACTCCTGTGTACAGACATAAGGCTGAGTCCAGACACAAGACCACTAGGATTGTTTGAGGATATTTCTAATGCCTCCATCTCTATTAAAGAGGTATTCGCATAACAAGGACGTTTAGCACTCCAGTGTTTGGCTTCCAACATAATGCAGATGATTTTGTCTACAACATGGGCAAAGCCCAAGCAAGCTATGTAAACACTTCCTACCCAGTATAACAGAGTTCAGCTATTATTGCTTATCATATCTTGTGAACGAAACATAGCTATAGAATTCTTAAGAGGGTGGCGGCATGTTGTTATTGCTGAGATGTTGTTCTATTATGAGCTTGACATCCAAACATTTATATCTTTCTCTTCATAGTGCCTAATGCTAGACTTTTAAATGAGGAGATTTAAAGCTATTTATATGGTTTAATATTTTGAATTTATTCATCCTTTCCTCCACATTCAGATGACCCTGGCTCATCTCAAAAAATGAAGTAGACCTGAGTAGGTTACCAAGAAATGCCAGTGCTGTAACCCTAAAAAAAATGACAATAGTAAATCATTTCCATATAACTGGAAAGAGTTACTATTCACAAAGTCACCTAAAACTTGAATCTAACTCACTTTAAACAACTCAGAGTTACATATCTGGCTATCATCTTCCATTTTATCTTCACAACTGTACTATAAATGTACAGGGCAGCTGCTTTGCCCATGCTTCCAAAAATTCAGTTATCCAGAGATATTGGAATATCTGTCCAGAAATTCAAACTGACAGCCACAATTCTGGGACCAAAGGAGTAGGGTTTCAGACACATGGTCATACTGTAGCTGCCATATTGAATTTCCTATTCCCACCCTACAGAAGAGGTGCACAAAAAGACACCATTGGCAATTCTGTAATATGCTCGCAAATACTTATTGAATAATCCATGATCTGCAATTTGAAAGAAATAGTTGTACAGAAAACCTGAAAATTGTGTGTACATTTCAGGCACTCATGGAGCACATTTAATGGGAAGAAGTCAACTTTATAACTTGGTGGAAGCAAGATGAGACCTGGAACAATATTTATATTACCACATTCCTGTTTTTGAGTAGTATATACCCTAGGTCATGGGGTGTCAAACTCGTGGGCCAAGGGCTGGACGTGTCATGTGCCACTAGTGAAGGAGAGGAGTTGTGATACATCACATGATGACGTGACATCACGGGTTTGACACTATTGCCCTAGGTGGTTATCAGCAATTTTGAAAAATGGTAAGTTCAGAATTAATGCAATAGAATGGATAGAATAATTCATTCTAAGCTAAATGTCCTTATAGGTACTCCTGAAATGTATTCAAGCTTTCCTGAAGATCATTTTTAATAGCCACCCATAGCAAATCCTAAACTAACAAGTTCTTGTTTCTTACTATTTGAAAATCTGAATTCTTTAATTCTGTTTTGAATAGTCGCTGCACAAACTCTAATGTGAAATTCTGTTTGACTTTAAATCAGGGGGAAACTCTTTTTGAGTTTGTCAGTGGAGATGAAATTATGTATGCTAGAAGTAAAACAAATCAGCACAGAAAGTGGAAGCAGTCAGCTTAAAGTGACAAAGTCAGGAGACTTTCTCTTTAAGGATTTATTTCCACTGACATTAAAGGAGCAGAGATTGTATTTATTTTCACAAAGGTTGAAATGTTCCTCCACAGATTCATGGGGATCATTTAAAAAAACCAGAAGAATCTCTTTGGTTTGATTCGTTTTAAGCCCTGAGCCAATTGAGAAGTTTCTCACACAATGTTTGATAGGATAGCCTTACCGAAGAAAACACATGGTCTGTTTTTTGTGGTACAACTCCAAAATTGTGAAGAGCAACCGGAGACCTTAACCTGCTTTCACTGGGCAGAGGTATTAATGAGTTTCTAAAAACATTCCCAATGGGATTTGCAGCTTTCCAGAGCTGGGCTCAACTGTGTTTTCAGAATTAGTAGATATGCCTGAAGGGATCATCCTTTCCCAGCAGCACGTGTGAAATGGAATGTGCAGCTTTGGCCTTAAGCCGGTCTTCCTGTAACAAGAGAATGACCAGGAATCTTGGCGTTGGGTAAGAGAGAAAAAAAGTAATCCTGGAGACGTACCCTCCAAAGCTAAATGTCCCATCCCTACACACTTCTATGACAATTCTTCCAGACTCTGCACCACGAAAATGGTAAGTTAGATTTTTTTTTTGTCCTTACCAATTTCTCTCGTCTGCTATGATAGTGGTGCTGAGTTAAATTAAAGTCTTGAAAAAAGGCCATGAGACGGTGGATTTTTGGAGGGTCATAAAATTGAGTTGGTTAATTCAGGTGGTCTCCGAGAAGACATTTTCAGCAGCATGGCCAATACAAAGAGAATTAAATGGGCTTAATCAGAGACACAGTGATGTTGTATATTCCATAACTAGGTGTTATAGAAGCAAACCTTGAGTATAATAATAATGATCACCTATTATGAGTACATCCATGAGTCCGGATCTAAATTAAGTACAGTAGGAGATGTGTATCATGATGGTAGCTTTGGGGTTTCAAATCATCTCCCATTGCCAGCTATGTTATTGATTACTGAAGGAAATTGATTTAAAAGCAGCAACAGTAATTGTGAAGTCAAAGGTATAGTCTGAGAAAAGGAACTATAGAAGTGTCATCCCAAATAGTTCACCACAAGTTAAACAGTTAATGGATGTATTTTTTTTTTAGATGTATATCGCATACCTCCTTTAGGAGCTCCAATGTTTCCCACCCATAAGCAACCCTGTTAAGTAGAGTGAAAGCCCCAAAGTCTCCCAGGAATTTTCCATGTTTGAGAATAGACTTGAACCTGGGTCTCCCCAATCTTAATCCAACATATTAACCACTACACCAGCCTGGGATCTGTCTTCCTGGGGTCCAGTATTGGGCACAAGGT
Organism: Boaedon fuliginosus; assembly: GCA_027560395.1. Lineage (NCBI taxonomy): Eukaryota > Metazoa > Chordata > Lepidosauria > Squamata > Lamprophiidae > Boaedon > Boaedon fuliginosus. Next base: position 446,725 of record JANHGC010002862.1, on the reverse strand, counting down.
TTCCAAAGGACTGGATGAAACTTAGGTATGCTTACTCCTTATACATCAAAACAGCTGAAGGGTTTCTGTTACATAGCTGGTGAGTAATATGACAAGGCTGAAAGTTCATGACAGAAAAGGGAGAGGAGAAAAGAGTTTAAAGGAGAGCAAAAAGGCATATATGGATTTAAACACACATATACAAAATATACTAATCTAGCAATTCTTTTTGCCTTATTTATTTAAAACATTTACACAGCTGCACATCTTTTGGACAACTCTACTTACTCCCTGTTTACACTAGCTGATGACCCGGCCTTGATCAGTTTTTTTTTATTGGACTGGCAACTTCCTTCAACTTTCTTTCATCCTACCTTCCTATCTCCCTCCTTCTTTATGTCCCTCACTTCTCCTCCCCTCTGTATTTGTTCCTCCCTCCCTCCCTCCTTCTTTCCTTAGCTTATTACCTGGCTTTGGCCCAGTATTTATGTATGTGTGTGTGCTTCTCTTCTTCCCTCTCCTCCTCTTCTTTCCCCTTGTCATCCTGTTCATCATCATCTTCCCAGTCCTCTTCCAGTCCTCATCTTCTTCTCCCTCATCTTCCTCATCTTCATCTTCTTCTCATCTTCCTCCTCTTCCTTCCTCCTCTTCCTTCCTCCTCTTCCTCATTCTGTTTATCATCTTCTTCCCTCCTCCTCCTCTTCTTCCTCCTCCTCCTCCTCTTCACCCTCTTCCTTCACTGTTGTTATTTTGTCGTACCCGAGAGAAGACGTCCTCAGCTTCCCCAAAGCTCCTCCGTGACCACAGGCAGTCCAGGGAAGAGATGATTCCCACGTGCAAGAGCTCCAAAAGGCAGGCCCTTGCCCTCTCTGCCAGGATGGGTGCGGGGCTCCTGCTGCCCACTCCCCACCACTCCACTGCTGGTTATCTGGCCAGGACACAGTGTAAAGGGCGAGATCCTGACTCACTGAGCTGTTTCCCATGGGAATCACCTCCACTGTGGATTGCCTGTGGACACAGAGGAATTTTGGGAAAGGCAAGGACGTCTTCTCTTGAGTACGACAAAATAAGAACAGTGGAAGCGCTTTGGGGAAGCAGTGCATGGAGGTGCCCAAAGATCCCGCAAAAGCTGTCCCAAGGGGAAGGGTGGTGGTCTGGAGCTCTCCTGCGCTGCTGTGGAAGGGTGTCCATGGGGCTTCAAGTGCTCCTTCCCTGCCACTCAGCTTCCAGCAACTCCAGGCTCAATGGCCTCAGGTCCTGGCTGGTCAGGGCAGGCAGGCTTTTTTGCGCCCTCCAAGATGGTTTCTTAGTCCATGGTTGTGACCACGGGGCCAGAAGCCGGCTGCAGAGAAAGGGACTGAGAGTGTCCCAACCCATTTTCCTAGCTGCCGCTTCTGTCCCTGCAGTCGCGACCATAGACTATGAACCGAGCCAGAAGTGCAGCAAAAGCCCAGCCAGTGTGACCGAAGGTGCTGCCGCTCCGAAAGGCCTGCCAGGAAACCTGAGGCCATTGAGGCCGCAGGAGCAAAGGCATGGCAGCTGACTACTTTCAGAATGCCAGCTCCCTTTCAAATCTGGGCATGTGCAGTGGAGCAGAATTCTCCTTGTTTAACTGATTGTTGCCTGTTTCAAATCTGCACATGAGCAGTGGAGAATTTGTGCTTATTTCGTGTTTTTACCCCAAAAAAGGGGTCAAAAATGGACCCTAGTTTTTGCAGACCGTGACAGTGCTGATCTTCCTATGCTTTTCTATCTATCTGCCAAGTTTGAGGAAGATTGGTGCAGAACTGAAAGTTTGTATAGAGAACATACAAACTCCCATCTGCACCCCACCTCTCCTTTATAGATATAGATTTACATATACATTGAGGAAAATACATGTCATCATCTAAGTAGATTGATTTGGTTTTTAATACTCTTTCCTTTATTCCTTCCTGGAAACTCAGAGTCCAAATTTCCAGATATATTTCTTTGCAATATCTAGATACCACTATTCAAATTGATTGTACATCACAATCAATAGTTATTTCCAACTTCTTGAGGACATTCTCTTGAAGAGAATGCTAGCCATTTCTTTTTCCCATTAATATTTTTTTTCTTACCTCCTTTTAGAAAACACATCAAGGTAATTAGAGATAACAAATAAATGATGTGAGATGGAGAGGCATCTTTTAATGCTGTTATTAATACAGGCTGGACTGGATTACAGCAGGTGATCTAAAAGTCCTCTTCTACTTCAGAATTCCGGTTTCCAAGCTTGTACAATTTAAGATATCAAGTCAACATTCAGAATCTACAGTACAATTTAGCTGTTTTACAGAACTGCATTTGTATATTATTTCCCAGTGAAGATCAGTTGTTAATTGGGGAAGAGAGGCGGGATATAAATCGAATAAATAAATAAATAAATAAATAAATAAATAAATAAATAAATAAATAAA
>JANHGC010002862.1:433322-444205 GCA_027560395.1 Boaedon fuliginosus | reverse complement strand
AGTAACCAATGTTGGCAAAGAAGGGGATCATCTGGGTAGAAGTGTGCTGGGAGTTATTAAATGCGAACTCCACGGGGGGCGGGGGGGGAGATACTCGGCCCAATTGTCCTGCTGTTGATTTACAAAACAGAGTAGGTACTGCTCCAAGATGCTGATTATTTTTCTGTGCCACCGTCAGTTTCAGGATGGTGTGCTGATTACAGGCACACCTGAACCTTGAGAGCAGACATCAGGCTCTTCCAGAACGGGGTATATGGTGAACTGCACCCCACAGTCTGAGACCACCCTATCCAGCAGCCCATGAACCCAAAAGATATGCTGTATGAATAGCTGGGCTGTAACACGAGCCATCAGCAGCCCACAGCACAGAATAAAATGGACCATTTTGGTCAGCATATCCACCATCACCAAAACTCTGGTGAATCCTGATGATGATGGGAAGTCCATTAGAAAATCCAAGAAATTCCCGCCCATGGTCTTTTGGGCTTTGGCAGAGGCTGGAGTAACCCTGAAGGAACACTTGTCTTTGGCTGCCGATATGGTACACAAGACGTTACATATGAGTGCACGTCATGCTGCAGTCAGGGCCACCAAAATGTTTTTGTGACCAAATGAAGGGTCTTAAATAGGCCGAAGTGCCCCACTGCAGTGTTATCATGGCATTGGACCATGACAAGGCCCCTGAGTGGCCCTGGTGGCACATACAGCCTGCCATGATGATGGAGCAGGTCTTCTTCAAATATCCATGGTGATGTGGGTCCCAGATCCATCTTCTGTTGTTGAACCCAAACATCCAGACGTTGAGCCCCTCGAACCCAGGCTTTCAAGTCTACTGGTTCCTGGACGCAACAAAGACTTCTCCAGGTAACACCGTCCACTGAGGGAGTTGATCCTCAGTATGGAGATACTTTGGCTTCTTAGACAGCACATTCACTCTCTGGTTCTGCCCACTTGGAATATAGGTGCCCTGGAAGTGAAACCGAGAGAAGAACAGCGACCACTGAATCTGCTGCTGGATCAACTTCCAGTTTTTCAAATGTTCCAAGTTACGGTGATCCGTCTGGACCTCCACCTAATACTGAGCTCCCTTGAGGTGATGCCACCAGGTCTCCAATGCGGTTTTGATAACCAGCAACTCCTTTTCCCAGATGTGTAATCATGCTTGGCCGAATTGAGTTTCCTGGAATAGTAAGTGCAAGATAAAAGGGTGCTGCCATCCACATGAGTCTGCAGCAACACTGCTCCAATTGCCACATCTGATGCATCCATTTCCAATACAAAGGGACGGTGCAGGTCAGGATGCTTCATAATGGCCTTGGACATGAAAGCAGTTTTCAGGGCCTGGAAAGCCTACTGCGGAAGGGGACCCCACTGGAAGGAGAATTTCTTCTGCAGGAGCAGAGTCAAGGGAGAAGTCAATGCAGCGTAGCCAGGGATGAACATCCTATAATAGTTAGTGAACCCTAGAAGGCGCTGAACATCCTTCACCCTGCGAGGGAGTTCCCAATTGCACAAAGACTCCACCTTGTGAAGGTCCATGGCAATGCCTTCAGGGGAAATCACATGGCCCAGGAATTCAATGGATATCTGATAGAACTGGCACTTCTCCAGCTTGGCATAAAGTTGGTGCTCCCAAAGATGCTGGAGGACAAGGCAGACCTGTTTGAGGTGACTCTCCCTGGACCTAGAATAGATCAAAATTTTGTTCAGGTATACCACCACGAACTGATCCAACAGGTCCTGAAACACCTCATTCATGAAGTGTTGGGAGACGGCAGGGGCGTTGGTCAACCCAAAAGGTATCACAGTATATTCAAAGTGCCCATATCGGGTGCCAAATGCTGTCTCCCACTCATCACCCTCCTAGACGTGCACCAGTTGTAAGCCCCCTGCAAGTCCAATTTTGTGAAGATGGTCGCCTCCCAAAGCCTCTCCCTGAGCTCCAGGATCAGGGGCAGGGGATACCAATTGCACACTGTGATGACGTGCAGCCAGCGATAGTCACAGCACAGGTGCAAATCCCCCATCTTCTTCACAAACAAGTCTGGAGCTGACAGAGGAGAGGACGAGGGCCAGATAAACCCCCTGGCCAGGTTCTTTTCGAAAAAGTCCCACAATGCAGCCAACTCCAGCTCAGAAATGGCGTATAGTCAACCCATGGGTAATTTTGCACCTGGTAACAAGTCCACCAGGCAGTCATATGGCCAGGGTGGGAGCAGTTGGTCTGCCTCTTTCTTGCTGAAGATGTCCTCGTAGTCAGCCAACTCGGACGGTAATGCCACTTCAGGAGAAGAGTCCACTTGATCTGCACAGACATGGCAGATGTGATCCACACATTGCAGACTTGAAAATAAAATCGAGTTCTTCATCCATGAGATTTGTGGCTTGTGTGTCCGAAGCCATGCCAATCCCAAGATGAGTGGCAAGTGCAGGCCAGAAGTCACATAAAACTGGATCGCCTCCTCATGCGATCCGATGGTCAAGCGCAGGGGTTGCGTAACAGTTTTTATGGGCCTCGAACAAGCGCCTGACCATTAAAGGTTTCCACTGTCAGAGGAGGATCCACCGGGCACAACAGGATGTGGAAATACATTGCAAATACCTCATCCATAAAATTGGTCATGGCCCCTGAGTTCACCAGAGCATGTGCTGGAATCCCCTCTGGCAAACCTGACAACACACTTTGATCACCAAAACCAAATGCTGATGAGGCCCGGACTCCACCTCCACTGAACGTGGCTGAGAAGTAAGATTCGCCCAACCTAGGGACTTCTTTAGATCGGATGCACGCCCGAGAATCATGAATCCAGACCACTTCTTAAAGGGAACAAAGATTTATTTTGCAGCACATTAAAACTGTCTGTGTTTTGCAAAACAGCTGTGCAGGAATGCAGAAAATACTGATATATGCCCTAATTAAATCCAGGCAAAATGCCAGCTGATTAGGAACTCACCAAAATTCAAAACAGAAGGTCAAGACTGTGAATCCAACGATGCTCTCAGAAGGTCTTAAGTTTGTTTCCTGCGAAGAACCGGTCACACCCACACCCCTTTTAACTGCTCTTGAGTGTGGTCCAATTAGTGGTCAGTGCAGCTTGATCTCGCTTTTTCTGACGTAGCTGACGTAGCTGTTCCCTCCTCATTAGGTGCTGGGTCCTGGCATCAGCTAAGGGCTCCTCCCCATTGTTCCCAGACCCCACCGGGTCTTGTTGGCTCGTGGAGGGAACAGTCTCCGCTGGCAAAACATCAGCAGCTGACTCCGACTCCTCCAACACAACTCCTGTCTCTACATTGGAGTCGGATTCAATTGCCAAATCAGCAGCATGCTGCTGAACCACAACAGAATGCTTAAAAAAAAATATCTTTCCTAAAGTGTCAAAATAAGGAAATATAGGTGACTGCCCAGCACAGAAAAAGTCCTGGTCTCAATCTCTGACACCAGGTTAGGTAAAACTCCTAGGGAAATGCTGGAGAATCACAACCAGTTAGTGCAGATGCTACTAGTGGGTGATCTGTGTAGGTATAAAATGGTTTCACATACACCTGAAGCAAGTACTGTCCATGTGAATAAGCATCGTTATCTCTGACTATCATCCACAGCAAGGATTAGGAGAACAGTAAAAGGACAAAGTTGGGGAACCACACTTATACTGCTCTATGGACCTTTGTTTTTGCATCCTAGAGGAGAAGGAAAACAGGGTATTGATTTCTCCACAAACACTGTATGATCAATTGATTCCATAAAAATGTTCGGTTTAGCATCCAATTAAAAAAAAAAAAAGCAGACCAGCTCCATTGTCAAGGATAGCCTAACAATTTCTTCTGGCATTTCGCAAATCAGAATGTAAATCAAGCCATAAACCAGCAGCTGAAAAACTCCGGGCTTGTCATTTTGATGCTGGTTTGAACAGACGAGGGCATTCCGTGGCACTTGCCTTTCAACCTACACAGGGAATGCAATTGGCCAAAAGGCAAATAGAATAGACTGTGTAGTTCAAAGCCCCCAAGGCTCCGTGACCTTTATGAAGAAGAGATACTAACATATATTGATGCTGCTAGAAATGCAGGATGCAGGCATCGCCACTGTAGATGAAAGCTGCACTTTGTCTTGTACAGCAAGTACCCTCTGACAGCAACCGGTGCGCAAGGCTTTATTGGAATGCAGAGCTGGGAGCAGCACAATCCAAATGGAACATTGCCATCCCAGGGAGAAATGCAGCATAGAAACCATTTTGCTACAAATCAAGCTCATTGTCCACATTTAACTTTTTAACGTTGATGCACATTTAATTTACCAGCATAAAAAGGTAATGAACCACATGACATACTGTATTGCTCATGTAAAGCTTTCTATTCAGAATCACAGCTGCTAGTGCAAGTTACACGCACACCAACATTGCTTTGAGCAAATGATGTATATGCCGCTGGTTAAGTGACTTGATTGCATTACAATGCAATGTAATGCATGGAATGGAATGGAATGGAATTAAAGAAGGTCCTAGGAAGACAAATATTTTGTTTCAAAGAGAAGGGGATGCCATTATTAATGCTCTAGAAAAGTAATTTTGATAAAACGTATACATCACAAGTGCAATAGAAAAATAGATCCGTGGATAGTCGCTGCACAGCTGTTGGATCAGAGTTTTTGCAGAACACCACAAAGATTTTGAAATCAATCGTGTGCCACACGTGTTTGACAGCTGATCGAGAAGCTCGTCCACAAAGCGGGTAACCAGCGAACCAGCAGGAACCCATCCCTGGTCTGGAGGAACTTTGTTCATGGGGTCACGATAAATTGTAGGGACCCATAAATAATAACAGTAATAGCACTTCCCAGCCTACAAGATTCAGATACATATATGAGGGTTTTTTTTTCAAAATTGTCTGTATGGTTAAGATAATTTTCCAATGACCTTTTTCCAGGACATCCACAGGATTTTTCAAGCCAATTACAGAGTTTATTATTTGATGTAGTGATAAATAATTACATCAGTGTTCAAAAAAACAGACATCAGGAAATAAATGATATCACTACAAATCATTATAGAATCCCAGAAAATCTTCTAAAAACAAAACAATAAGATGCAGCAGTTAAGGCTACAAACATATGTAGAAGATAGACTACCAATTTAAATAATAGCAAGAGCTCCTCTGCAAATCTTAAGGCATAGGCAACCTAGTATAGTAAGAAACATTGATATTTTACATTGTAGTCATTTAGGGATTTAAAGTTAGGCTAGTAGCACCATTTGGAATAGAGCCCAATAGGAAATAACAAACAATTACAGTTCCTTAGAATCAGTACTATTGAAGGAGATCTAGGTGCATCCATCAGAATTTTACCACCTTATTTGGTACTAACTAAAACTTCCAAATCATATCCAAGAATTGCTGGAGACACAATACATTATGCTATTCCAATTCAGATGCTACTGAAAGATGAATCACCATGGGCAAAACATCGCTGTCTGACAGTGAGAAGTATTCCTAGCTTTCCATCAGTCAAAGCTGATAAAAGACATCTCAAGCAACCAAGGACAGGGATTAAAAAGTACTCCCAATGTATACAATTGCTTATATAAAACATAAGTGTCAGCTGAATAATTGGATAAAGGGCTGTCTTAACAGGATTCCGGTTCAACTCATTGGCTCTAATCCAAGCAATTACTGAGTTCAGAAACAGACCCAGCAGCTACAGAGTCTCACTTGATTTAGATCAGTGGTGTCAAACTCAAGGCCCACGGGCGGATCCAGCATGTGGGGGATTAGATCTGGCCAACAGGGCTGCCCTGGAAACAGTGAAAGACCAGTCCATGGTGCCTCTGCTAGCAAAAACAGAGCTTCATTTTCGGCTTTGAAGGCTTCCTGCAACCATCTGCCAGCGAAAATGGAACTTGGGAGGGCCACCATGGCACCCCGACACAAGTTACATCGACCTGACCACACCACCTGGCTATGCTCCCCTACCCCCTACCCTCAAGGTCAAACACAACCCTGATGCGGCCCTCAATGAAATCAAGTTTGACATCCCTGATTTAGATGATGTAAGGAAAAAACATAGGGTGCAATCGGCATTTTGTTAACACCTCACTTCCAATTCTCCAGTGACTTTACCCAGCAATTTAATATTGATGTTGAAAAGCATGGGCAATGATATGAAGGATGCCACAGCATATATGCTACGTACTGAATCATAATCAAGCGCTTAAATGTAGATATATTATATATCCCTTACACCCAATTTGCAGGGCTAGTTTAGCAAAAGCTGATGGAAGTTCAGGGAAAATCAACAAGATTGCTTTCATCCTATCTCTTCCCTAACCAAGGTCATCCATCAAGAGATACTAATGTAGTTCCTGTATCAGAATTGGATTTAACATGAACTGAAAGCAGTCTAGCCTTCAGCACTTATTGCATGACATTTTTCAAGTTATATATTTTTTCTCCTGTAAGCTTTCAGGAGAAAAGTTTTTGCCCTTAGAACTGTGGTTTCCACATGAGGCAAGCCTCTGATAAATGCAACCCAATGTCCTTCTCCCCCTCCAGATATCATTTAAGTGGCTCTAGTAGAGGCCAGGGTCTATTCAGAGCACTCCAAACTTCCTGATGCTTGAATAGGGCTCCTGTTTCTTCCAAACAACTTCTGGTAATCCAGGAAGGAACTTTAATTTAAATTGACTCTAAACACTTAATTTCTACATCAGGGGTGTCAAACTGGCAGCCTGCAAGCCGGATACGTCACGTGCAGGCCACACCCACCCAGCTCCATGAAGGGGGGGGGGGAAATGTCATGATCCATCACGTGATGGCCACGTGACACAGCAAGTTTGACACCCATGTTCTACACCATGAAAATGTAGCAGTCACTCTTCTACTAGTCAGATATAGATCTTAATGACCTCGATCCCATTTTTCACTATGTTAATATCATCCCTTGAGGGCTTCCAATTTCTTGGTATGCTTCCTGCAGGACAGGTCATGTTGACTTCTAAGATTTTACAGCTGCTCATGATTATCCTCAAAGTCCCAAAGGACTTTTATCTTCTTAATCACACTTACCCTGCAGTTGTTCTTCCCTATTTTTCCCTTTACTAAGATGATATATCCTGCTAAATATTTCCAACCCTTTCATATCTTCATTTTGAATTATTTCATTTGTCGCAAGCATACAGGATAATAATTTTCCCATTGTTTCTATTAGGTCTTATCCATTCTCTATTGCACTTAGGAGTGGGATTTAAAAATTGTAATGAGTTGAATTTTTGTAATGAGTTTTTTGTAATGAGTTGAATTTTTCTATCAGTTTAAATACAGTACTCTCAGATACTTACAGCACAATTAGATACACAAAAGTGTATAACCTGTATATTGTGGCTGTGAAATGTTGCTTTTTATACCTTACCTCAATTTAGCAAAGTCTATGAAAAGCCCCTCACATACATCTTCATGATAAATGATATCTCATGGTGGGGAATCAGTACAATAATCTATTGCATTTTAGCACTTCAAATGAAGATTCTAATTATCTCTCAGGCTCCCATTTGTGATTTGTGATTTTTATATGAGTCTTATTAGACTAGATATTACTGCTGCTTAAATCTGGATTCTTTCCAGACAAAGGGAATGTCTCATCTTCATTGTGAAAGAAGGAAAAGTGTGTCAGGCTGTGGATATTGGGGGCAGTGGGGAGTGATGTAGAAGAAAATTATATAATTGCATGTCTGCATGCTTCAGAGCTTGAGTTCTAGACTTTAAATAAATTCAGTCACCAGGGTAGAACATACAATAATAAGGTAAGATGTCTTCTACTGCAACCACCTGCTCAAGCAGAAAACCATTCTGGACAAATGGCTCTTCAGTAATGGAGTACCCAAAGCTTCCAGAGGAAAGCCCTTCCACTAATTACTTGTTCTCTTTAATTCTGGGTTGAATCTCTTTTTTTATGATCTTCCACCCATTACATCCTGTCCTGCCCACAGATGCTTTAGAGAATAGGTTGATCCCCTCTTCTTTATGACAGCTCCTCAAATATTAAAAGACTTCTATCATATCATCCCTAATCCCTCTGATTGTTAGACTAGACCAGTTCCATCGTACACTTTAGCCTCCAGAGACTCCTTGTCATCTTTCTTAACCCCATAGCCCAGCATTCAATTCCCCAACAGTATCATGTACACAAATTCAGGAACCATGGCTTGTAAATCTGGGTTTAATTTTCTTTTAATGCAAATGGCTTCCAGCCCCCACCCCTCTCTGCTTCAATGGGTTTGTAAATTCCCACCAATTTGCTCTGGCTTTGACAAACACCAGCCTACTTCTATAATTGAAATGATCAGGCAGGTGTGCATTATAGTTGTCTCAGGTAGCAAAGCATCTTTGTCAAGTTGTGCTAAGAATTAGATAAAAATGGATAAAGTGAGATTCTTATCTCATGTTTTGATTTCTTCAATATTTTTATGTTTTCAGACCCATGAACTTATTTTTATTCCTCAAAATATTCTGTGATTTCTAGGCTTCTGGGTTTATTTATTTATTTATTAGATTTATACCCCACCTCTCTTCCCAGGTCAAAGGGAATTCGAGGCAGCTATGAAAATAAATCACTATTCTTAATGTAATGTAATGATGATATTCAGGAAATAATTGAAAATCATTGTAAAAAGTTTTTAGTGATGAATTATGCCTGATTCTGGAAGACTATCCCTGGAGTCAACATTATTTTAATATCAATCTTTTCTTCCACAATTCTTCTCATTTTGCAGAGTGGGATGTTGGCAACTCTGGAATACAATGTTTTAGAATTTGGTTTAGTTTAATTTATTTGTTTAGTTTACAGATTTGTTTGCTTTTATTTCATAGTGAAAAGCTCAGAGAACGTGTGTTGTGAATTATACATGGCATGTCCCCCCTGATCCCTAAAATAAATGGACAATTCTATGATAGAAAGTGCAGTCTTTCCTGAAGTGGTTTTTTTTCTTTCTAAAAAAAAGATAGAAGGGCATCCAAACCTATATACAGTACACCATCTTAAGAAACAGCTTGCTACTTCCACTTGCTCCATAAGGTAATCCGAAAGGGAGTAGTTCTTGCACGGGAAACTAAAACTCATATTACCCTTTTCTTTCAACACTTTTTTTTTTGCCGTTACAAGTGTAGACCTGGTCCCAGGACAATTTTGGGTGCATCACATTGACTGCATCTATTTTTAAGACTTCACACAGTAATGTTCCTTTATGGACATTACTTTAGGGACCCATGTTTTTTGGGAGATCAGTTACCTTTGCATCAGCACTTACCAGCTGGCAGACAGGCTGTGTACAGAAATAGGGTGTCAATGCCAAGTGGCTCCTATCCTCCATGTATGGCAATGAAATTTATTTTCCATCTACCCTCATTAAAGTTCCAGTTGACCCTGTTAATCCATTGCAAGCTCTCTGCCCCAGGCAGAGTTTGAGCTGACCACAACGACTGTCCGATGGAAAGATACTTCCAGCTATGAAACAACCACATTTTCTATTCACACTGCTTCTATCTGAAGTAGAATTACATGCCAAGGAATTTTAGAGATTAAAATTATCATAGCATCCCCAAAGATCATATATCTATCACTCCTTTCTCCCAGATGGCTGTTGTAACACGATTCAGTATTTACAGACTCCCTTCAGTTCAAAGCATATATAGGTTTTTTTTTTTGCCATTTCATGAGTGTTACTGTTGCTTAACCAATTAAGACATTTCCATTTTCTCTCATGTTATAGCAGTCAACAAAGCCAAATGATCTTTTTAACTCTTTGTAGAATATATCATTACTTTAGTACTTCATTCTTCCTTCAAGGAACTTAAGGCAGACATCGATCAGCTACATCTTGGAAGCTGGCTGGCAGAAAGGGTATGTGTCCCTAGATCACCCTGCAAATTTCATGGTTGAGTGAGAAGGTGAATCTAAATCTCCTCTGCCTGAATTGAGTACTCTAAACAGCACCATTTTACTACCTGTTTAACTAAACGCCACAATTTTACTGGGATCACCATATTCAATAAAATATTATAAGTGGCAATGTATAAGAATCTTTTAATTAGGCCATAGTGTTTGGATTTTTTTTGAATTAAAAACATAAATAAATATTAATTTATTTTATATTTTTATTTTATATAGTTTTTATCCTTTATGATTGTAAGTTGCCCAGAGTTATCTTGAGGTAAGATGCGCCGACTATGAATTTTATAAATAATTAAATAAATAATAGAAATAAATAAATGTTCCTATTAAAGGCAGAGGAACATGCCTTACCTAGAGCAGGGGGCAACAAATATAGTGACGTACATAATTCTCATTTCTTATATCAATTACTGTGATTTGTTTTAATGTCCCTTCCAAGCTCCGTTTTTTCTGTCAGAGGCACCACAGGCCGGTCCTTCATTGTTTCCAGGGTGGCCCCACAGGTAAAATCTAAGCACCCTGTGAGCTAGATCCAGCCTGCGGGCCTTGAGTTTGACATCCCTGGTCTAGTGGCTAAGGCACCAGGCTAGGAAGTGAGGAAACCACAAGGTCAAGACATGTATTAGCCATGAATATCAACTGGGTGACTTTGGGCCAATCACTGTCTCTCAGCCCAACCCACTTCACAGTGTTGTTGTGGAGAATATAGGAGGAGGGAGTTGTGTTTGATATGTCCTATTTAACATATAAATGAAACTGCTGGGTGAGATCATCCGATGGCACGGGCTAGGGCATTGTATCATCAGTATACTAATGATACCCAATTGTATATCGCTGCCCCTGGCTGAACTAGTGATGCCATTGAAGTGATGTCCCGGTGCCTGGAGGCTGTGAGGATCTGGATGGGGACCAACAGGCTCAGGCTCAACCCTGACAAGACTGA
>JANHGC010002862.1:339559-355533 GCA_027560395.1 Boaedon fuliginosus | reverse complement strand
ATCTATCTATCTATCTATCTATCTATCTATCTATCTATCTATCTATCTATCTATCTATCTATCTATCTATCTCTACCAAAAAGTGTGTGTGTGTGTGTGTGTGTCTGTGTGTGTGTGTTCCACAAACACTCCAGAACAGCTCGACCAATTTTAACTAAACTTGGTAGACAGATGACTTACCCTCTGGGAACAAACACTGTGGGAGTCAGATACACCTAGCACCCCTCCAGGGGGGTTCTGTGTCCCCTAAAAATAGTGCCAATGGTTTCACAGTATTCCACAAGGGGCGTGAGAGAGCAGCATGATGCTACGTGCGAGAGCCAGCATGACGCGACTAGAGCTACTAACAGCATGACACATAGAGCTACTAACAGTGTCAGGCCCGACTTGTGCTAACAACATGACACTAGAGCTACTAATAGCATCAGGCCTGACTATACCCAGGTGAAACCAGGTTATTGGATATTCATAACTAAATAACTACAATAAGACATTCATTAAACACATCAGAACTTCACTGAAATTCTCATCTCCTTTGAAATGGCAAAAATAAACATTTTCTCATTGAAATGAATAGGTTAAAAAAGGGTAAAGGAGTCCCTGCAGACTTTACTCTGCTAGTCATTGCTGACTGTAGGAGGTGGTGCTCATATCTGTTTCAAGATCATTGAACAAGCACAGTCCAAAGATATTTCTGCAGTCATGGGGCCAGCATGACATCGCGGAGCATTATCTTCCCACCTAAGTGATACCTATTTATCTACTTGACTTTGCATGCTTTCGAACTGCTAGGTTAGCAGGAAGTGGAGCAAGGACGGGAGCTCACCCCATCATGTGGCACTCGGGTCTCGAACCTGGGCTGCTGGCTTTCCAACTGACAAGCCCAACATCTTAACTGATGAACCACCACACTGTCTCATCAAAATGAATAACAAATTGAACTAATACAGATGCTTCCCCCCCTCTAAACAGCAACTTTTTGAATTGTTATATTAATTCTTAAATAAGAATTTTATTTCCATATATTAGCAAAGCCACAACATAATGTGTTGGGCTTGTGACAGGGGTAGAAATATAGTGAAGATCATGAGCTTCAGGCCTTCTCTCTTTAAAAAAACAATTGGGGTCAGCTACAGTAATGTCTGTGTGCACCCATAGAGTGGTACAATGGGTGGAAGTGGCTGACTGGCAGGAATTGTGAAGGTAAGTGCCAACCACTAACATTGCTCAATTAGAGAATATATTTTCACCAATATAGCCACAATTGCCAGATGTCTCCCAACTCTTTGTATGCACAAGCTTAAGGTATTTTAATGGACTGCAAAGGGAAGAGGCAAGAACCATTGTTCCTTGATTTTCACTTAGCATATTGAGTGAGGCCAGGTGTTGGGGCACATAAATTATGGTTTATAGCCTGTCATGATAGGTAATGACAGCCAATCATAGCTTTTATTCAACAAATCAAGTTTAAGCCTGCCACGGGTTAGAACAAGGTGAGAACCTGGTCACTGGGAGATTTTATGACTGCTTCCACTCTTTAACTTTGCAAAGCTTTGGTGGAAGGTTCATGATTAGGGGTGCACTTCAATACACCCACATAACACCACTCCTGTGTGAGCTACGCTGGCTTTCAATAGGCTTCCAGGTGCAATTCAAGGTGTTGGTTATTACCTTTAAAGCCTTACATGGCTTAGGACCAGGTTATCTTCAAGTACCGCCTTCTACCACCGTATGCCTCCCAGATTCCAGTAAGGTCCCACAGAATGGGCCTCCTACAGGTCCCATCAGCCAAGCAATGCCGGTTGGTGGGCCCATGAGGGAGGGCTTTCTCTGTGGCTGCACTGATTCTCTGAAACCAATTACCCCCGAAGGTACGGACTGTTCCCGACCTGCTGGTCTTCCGCCAAGCCATCAAGACCTGGCTATGTCAACAGGCTTAGGGCTAATGATTTTAAGATGATTTTAAGATGGAGGTGGTTTAAATTTTAAATGTCAAATTTTAAATTTTAATTTCTGATTGTGATCTATTTTTCTTTTCTTTTTATATCATGTTATTGTTGTTTTGATCGTTGTAAGTCCTTCGGGAGTTGGGCAGCCTATAAATGCGATAAATAAATAAGTAAATGATGAAAGGTTAATTCCGCAGGTCCTTCGAAATGCTGCAAAATCACGCTCTGGATCATACTGGGAGGAAGCATTGTTTTGAATCTGGCCCTAATTGTTCTTCTGATAGGTAAGTATCTGAGGTCAGGAAGGGTTACAGAGCGAGTAACAGAGTAATGAGTTACAGAGATGGATTTCAACTGGGGAGATAAAAGTTCAAATCTTGACTAAGCCCTAGAGCCCAGGCCCTCTCGTTCCATCAAATCCACCTGGCAGAGTTGATATTGTGGGAATAAAATCTGGGGAAAACTCATATAGCCTTCATTAGCTCCAAGACTCTTCCTGATCTAATCCCTTAGTCCTTCAGTTCCTCAAAAGACAACAGGTGAAGTTTTGACCATCAATGACTCCATGTCAGGAAATGCTTCATTGGTTGCCTTTCTGGACGTTGACTCCACCAGCGGCATCTCCCTCACATGAGCTTGCTGTTTTCAACAAAACCACTGTTGCATGACTGTGCCTTGAGCTCAGGGGTGGGTTCTTAACAACCAGTTGACTTGCTGCAGGAATTTTTGGCACGTGTGTGTGTGCGAAGTGTGCGTGAGCACCGAATGCATGATGCATGCGCATCGCCTTCTGGGCGAAAATTTAGGTACCGGTTTGGGCAAACCGGTAGCTAAATCAGCTGTTTTTTGGGTTTGAGATGATGCATGCGCAACGCATGCCTCAACCACATCAATTTAGGCCTGAAAAACAGCTGATTTAGCAACTGGTTTGGCCAAACCGGTTGCTAAATTTTCGGCCCAAAAGTGGCTAAATCAGCTGTTTTTTGGGCTTGAGGTGATGTGCACACAGCGCGCGCCTCACCCGCCTCACCTCAGGCTCAAAAAACGTAGCCACCTTCCAGGTGAAAATTTAGTTACTGGTTTGGCCAAAGCGGTAGCTAAATCAGCTGTTTTTCAGGCTTGAGGTGATGCACACACAGCGCATGCCTCACCCAGAGCAATTTGGGGATGAAAAACAGCTGATTTAGCTACCAGTTCGACCAAACCGGTAACTAAATTTTCTGCCCGAAAATTGCTAAATCAGCTGTTTTTCGGGCCTGAGGTGATGCGCGCGCAGCACGCGCTGTGCGCACATCAATTTAGTCCTGAAAAACAGCTGATTTAATTAGCTACCAGTTTGGGTGAACCAGTAGCTTAATTGTAACAACCAGTTTGCCGAACTGGTAATTATTTTAACAATCAGTTTGGCCGAACATGGCCAAACTGGTTGAAACCCACCACTGCTTGAGCTCCACCCCTTTTACAAACATTACTGATGACACATTGTCTGTACAAAGTGGACAGCGTTCACAATGTAATGCCACAATGCTGCTTTGTGAATATGTCTCCCCGCTATCCATTCTGATACCAGTGACTGATTCCCACTAAGTAGCTACCATCCTCCTGTTATATATTTCTTTTTAAAGGTTCCTATAGCCAGGAAGGGACATGGGGGCTCAGTGGGTAAGACGCTGAGCTTGTTGAAAGGTCGGGACTTTGGCAGTTCGAATCCCTAGTGCTGCGTAACAGAGTGAGCTCCCGTTACTTGTCCCAGCTTCTGCCAACCTAGCAGTTCGAAAGCATGTAAAAAATACAAGTAGAAAAATAGGGACCCCACTTTGGTGGGAAGGTAACAGTGCTCTGTGTACCTTCGGTGTTTAGTCATGCCGGCCACATGACCACAGAGACATCTTTGGACAGAGCTGGTTCTTCAACTTTGAAACTGAGATGCGCACCGCCTCTGTATGTGCAAGGGGAACCTTTACCTTTTATAGCCAGGAAGATTGTATTTCCCAGAAGGTTTGGGGAAAACCAATCACTGACCCTTTAAGGTAGAGCAGAATAAAACACTGAAGTTTTGAATTATAATATTACATTTACTACATTGTTACAGTAACAGAACCTTGCAAAACTGAATGTGCTTTCTCCCTTTCCTCCCTTTATTTCCATCAGAAATAGGAAGGGTCCTGTCTGAGGTGTTTTCTCAAAGAGCATTTATGCCTGGGATTTAGATTTCTTTTCCTGACCATTTCTTATTACATATTCCCCTCTGTTTAATACCTACCTGGTCCGGGCTGCAATTTTTTTTTTTTTTACTGTTTCAGTTACTTTTACTGGCATCAATTTCAGATTTATAAAATCCTTTTTTATGGTTGGGCATTTCTTGTAATCTTGAAAACCAAACTTCTATTTTGTATTTTTCTTTTATATGCAAATGAATGGTTTATGCTCTACTTTCTGAACTGAAATAACGATTGCATATGTAGATCATTTCCTATCGTATAACCTAAGCTTTTTTTAAAAGTATTGCAGGCACGAAGTGTTTTCTACCCATCGACTTCAACCAATTCGTGTGGATGGATCCCAGGTAGCTTAATAGGTAATTTAAATTATTTATTTGGGGAGAGGGGTTGTTTAATTTTCTGAAGTCAGGATTTACAATACCGATAACCAAAGCAAATCAATCTAAGTTATTCATAATATAGAACAAGGGTGTCAAACTCAAGGCGCAGGGGCTGAATCCAGCCCACAAAGTGCTTAGATCTGACCTGTGGGGCTGCCCTGGAAACAGCAAAGGACTGGCCTGTGGTGTCTCTGCCAGAGAAAACGGAGCTCAGGAGGGCCGTGGGAAGCCCTCCAGAGCTCTGTTTTTGCTGGCAGAGGGTTGCAGGAGGCCATCACAGCAGAAAACGGAGCTCGGGAGCCCATTTTTGTTGGCAGAGCGCTTGGGCCACCACAGGCGCCCTTGACATGAGTGATGTTGAACTGGCCACGCCCACCCCAGCCATGCCCTCCCTGCCCCCCTCCCCAAGGTGAAACACAACCCTGATGCGGCTCTCAATGAAATTGAGTTTGACACCCCTGATATAGAACAAAAGACTGGTCCAGTTCTCTATGAATGTCCTGGGAAAGACAATCACAACAACTTGCACTTTACAATACCATAGTAAAAAACTGTAGCCACATGGCACATCACACATGATTTTACTCAGCTACCCTAATTTTTAAGTTTACACGACACACGCAAATCCAAACATTCACATTAGGGCATCGTGCAGAGGTTCAGTGAACTCTGAGTTATCATGATCCCAAGAATGAGAAATGGATTTGTGAAATGCCTTTGGCCCCATAAATACAATGATTTCATTGGGATTATTGGGGCTCGACAGGAAATAAACCTTTTTAATAGCGAGATCATAATTTAATCTATATATCCAATAAAACAGTCTTAGAATTTTAACAATTTTTTTTGTTTGCTTAACATTCCTAACATCATTTTCTGACACACATTGAGATTGTTTTTGCTTTTTAATAAACCTACTTATCAATCAAAATATACATTATTTTTATCAAATACTTTTAAACCTTAGATTTATTTTTATTTAACACTATCTGTAGCTTTTCTCTTAGAACTCAATAAAATCTGGCCCTACATGGCTTAGGAGCGGGGTACCTTCGAGACCACTTTCTGCTACCGTTTGCCTCCCAGCGTCCAGTGAGGTTCCACAGAGTTGGCCTGTTGCGGGTCCCGTCAGCCAAACAATGTGGGCTGGCGGGCCCCCATGCTAAGGCCTTCTCTGTGGCAGCGCCGACCCTCTGGAACCAACTTCCAGTGAGATCAGGACCACCCCCCACCTTACTGGCCTTCCGTAAAGCCACTAAGACCTGGCTCTGGCGGAAGGCCTGGAATTAATGTACCCTCCCCCTTGGATGACTGCTGATTGTGTGATTGTATTTAGAAATGGTTTTTATTGTATATCATTGTATTTTATTGTTGTTAGCCGCCTCGAGTTCCCCTTGACCGGAGAAATGAGGCGGGCTATAAATCTAATTAAATAAATAAACAAATAAATAAATAAATAAATAATACTGAACAAGCACATACTTACTAAAAGAATATATTAGCAGTTGAAGAAATGAAAAATACTACTTGAGGAAAATTTGCCATATTTTAATTAGTTGGGAGTATTAACACAATCCTATCAAAGTCACAGTTTGATAGGGAATACAAGGTACTTCCATTTTAGGCAAGAGGTATAAGCATTTTACTTGATTGGGCACTATCCAATCAATGTCATATATTCTTATATTAAGACATATATACATCAATTGTAATAAGATTGGTTGTAGTCTAGTTACAGTCAGCTGCTTCATGATATAATATGACATTCTACTTAAACAAAAACTAGATTAAATAGCAACTGCAGACGAACCTGAAAAATATGTATGTGCACCATTAAAAAAATCAGGCTATGTTCAATGCTTTGTATCAAATGTTAGTAAGCTTAGATTGCAAATAAAGCTTTCTAGGATTTCTTTCTATTAATTTTCTTGGCACATCAAAATATATGATGTGTCTCAGGAATTTGTTCTAGGGATTTCAAAGCTTTAAATCATTCTAATTCCTTAGATCTAACGTAGCTTAAGGCTCTCACAAGTCTTAAGGATGAGAACTATGGTGATCAAGAAAACACAAATTAATGCAGAAAAGATCTCATTACTTACCTGCCTTCTTCCTCATGCAAGATGCTATTTTGACCGGTAGTAACCAAGGAATATCCCAACACAGCAGAACCCACAACACAAGCAGCTGAATGTAGATCTGATATACTCCTCCATACAATGTTATCTGGAAAATGTGGTGAGTTATTTGTACAAATCACAATGGAATTTGCACATTGAATTTATTTGTCTTGATCAATCTCCTCAAGAGCCTTCAAACAACAATTGCAGAGAAAAAATTCTTTAGATTTGGGATTTACTGCATATAATCGAATCATCAAACAAGAAGCATTGTTCATGCATGTTAAAATACCTAACACAGCTGTATTTTGAAAATTAAAAATATAGGAGATATTGAAAAGAGAGAGTAGCTAACAGGACATATTAGATACAGATAACACATAAAGAAATGAACATATAGTATGAAATCTCAAGGAAACTGATCAGCATGTGGTAGATTTCTTCATTCCAAAAAGAAAAAGAAGGGCAGAAGAGAATATCAGAAACTATAGATTTCGACTGACTTTGAATATGTTGATTAAAACATCTAAATAAAAGAAAAACATATGCAAGCATATGTATAGCATACAACAAACTACCTTAATAGAGAAGCTAAACAACACATGGGTTTATACAATATAGATCTTAAGTTAAATGTGAAAGAAATACTGTAGAATACTAGGCATATCTAAAAATGCTTAAAATGTTACTGTCATATGCTGCCTTTTCAACCAAAGAATTTAAATATGCTCTTTTCATGGCTCTGCTTTTTTCCTCACAAAAAATTCCATGAAATCAATTAAGCTGAAAGCCAGTGGTGATTTAACACCTAAACTCCCCGTCTCTATGTCCAATTATACTGTTTCCAATATCACAATTGTTGAGGATTTTTTTTAGAAAAGGAAAGGGTTATAAATAATTATAACTATCAACTATATTCCAAAAAGCATCTATGAAAAATGGAAGAATGTACTACCCTTATACGATTTTATGAGTTCAATATTCAGTATATTGCCTAATAATATTTTACAATCATATATAAAGTCATAGTTTAAAAATGTAGTTAACAATAGTTAGTTGGATGGAGCAATAAAGCTTATTGCTAAATTATCAAAAAGCAAAGGAGATGAATACCCAGAATCTATCATTAGAAGAGTGATGACTTTTGCCCAATAATACAATACCTGTGACTGATGGATTAAGGCTTACTACCAGTGCAAGACTTGCTGGCACAGAGTACACAACCTAAGAGTGAAATATATCAAATACATTTGTAAATAAATGAAACTAAAAAAAAGGAAAATGGAAAATGTTCAATCCCAAAGACTAGATCAATAAACAACTCCCAAAATTGCATCCTCAGGAGAGATAGGAAATCTGTATCTTATTGTCAAAGTAAAAAAGACCTTAGAAGAGAGAAAAAAAAGCTCCATTGTGCATAGAGGCCTTTTAAACTGTTGACATTTCACAAAAAGAAATTATTTGCCAAAGAAATCATCCACCGTCCATCAAAAGACCTACCGAGCTGAATGTGATGATTACAAGTGAAATTATTTCTTATGAATGTTTTGTCTGCTTGGGGAAACAATCAGTCTATGTGGAGAAGTAAACTGCACATAGGAGAACTGTAATTTAGGTGTTATGTTTAGTTTTGTTATTAGTAATTCAAGTTCACTTCATAGTGTTTGTACCATTGGAAGCAGATGCAGTATACCAGCTGTGAACTCTCCAAAGGAAGGTCCAAATTAGGCTGCTGTACAAAGGGTTAGCTCTGAATATTGTTCAGCAATGGCAGCAAAAGTGCAATTACAGTTCTTATGTGCAAGTGCACAATAGGACCATATTTTGCTCATTCGTGTACAGCAGCCTTTGATAGTAAATAAAATATATTTTCTTCCTGGTGGCTTGCACTTAATTGGAAATTTCAGTACAGTAATTGAAAAACTATCTTCTGCAATTTAAGTTCCTCCCCCCAGGTGTCATCATTAATTGCTTTGAGGTCCAGTTTTGTATTTATTCTACGTGCAGCAGGTGGCAGCATCTAACCAATCATGGCTGATCTTAAGGAAAACAGGTCTAGTCTGATAAGCACCTTAATAAAAGCGGGATAAAAAAAAGTACCACCTCAGTAAAAATGTTAGGACATAATGTTAGCACAGCAAGGGACACAACCATATCTATACTCACTATCCAAAGTCCAGGATCAGGGTCATTGATCTGCAAAAAAGAAAGCAAAAATCATTGCTATAGGCCAGTGATGGTGAACTTTTTTGGCACAAGTGTCAAAACCAAGAGCAAGTGAGCCTGCGCGCGCACTCGCATGCCGGAAACGGAAAGAACACTTGATTTTTGGTGTGCGCATGCAGGCAGCTTCGGCTTTCCGTGCATGCGCATAAGATCAGCTGTCCTGTGTGCATGCGCCAGTTCTGCTTGGCAGCCTTTTAGGTCCCCCGGGATGAAGGGCCCTTCCCCAGCCTGCCTGGGGCGAGGGAAAGTGGGGAAAATGACCCTCTCCAGCCGGAGCCTTTCCTGGCTGTACCGACTGCTCTCCTGCCGCTTGCCTGGGGGGAAGGAGGGAAGATCCAAACCACGTGTTCTTGCCGACAGCCCTGTGAGGAAAATGAAACTGTGCAGGTGGCCCATGCGCATGCGCGCTCTGGAACCCGGAAGAGAAACAGGTGATTGCTCTGCATGGCCAGAGAGATGCCATAGCCATCACGGCTATAGCCTTTACTCTATTGCGAATGGCACATAAAATCAAAATCCTTCAAGATGAATCATAAGTCACTATCAGCTTTCCTTGCTCAATCCATGGAAAACTTACTAGGGATCTTTTCTCACTGATAAAAAGGTCATGAGCAACTGTTATTTCTTGAAAACTACATGAAGACTGGAAAGAAATTGCAAACCTCTAAGAATGGGCTCCTCTTTTGATGTCTACAGTCAAATTGTGTGCACCTATGATAAACCTGACTGATGCCAACTCAATAATGGTTCCATCCCAGCCTGTAGTATTCACTTTAAAAAGCAACATCAAATCACCTTCAAGTTTGCTTAAAACTTGGCGACAAGGACCTTTCCATATAGTTTCTTAACAAGAATACACACCAAATACTTTTTCGGGATTTTTCACTTGCCAAATTGTGGATAGGAATAAGATACCAGAATGGTGGCAAAAGATGCTGCTTTGAAACTAGACTGAAACAAGCTCGCCCATCCTCCATTAATATGTCCACTGGTCACTTGATCCATCACCAAGGTAACAAGCATAGGAGCTTTTACATATCTTGAGTGTTGGATTAAGGAGAAAAAAATCTACTTTGGGGCCATTCCAGCCTTGGTCTCAGATCAGAGAGGAAATAAAGCCAACTCTGCAAAAGAAGGCAGAAAATGGCATTGTCAGCTGGATGAATGGGGAGAGGCCCTTACCTGAGCAGCTAAGGTCAGGGGAAAGTCCAAGGTTAGAGAATAATAAAAGTGTAATAAATAAATAGTCGGCACATCAAAAATTATATCAGAATAAGTCCTTGGCAAACCACCTCCTTATTGTTGCCAAGATAACTACAGGAACGCGTGATGCTTCCAAGAGTGACCAGGCGTAAGAAGTCTTGACTGTTTACGCTTTTAAAGTTGCTTCTATTGCGAAGCTTTCTCTGGATTTTGCGCTCCCGCCTCTTCCTACCGCTCCAGTTGGAGTCGGCAGACGATCGGGTGAAAAGGGGGGAACTTTGTCTTCTCTTGCGACCCCCATTACTCGAGGCTTTCCCCAACTCGGGAGCCTTCCAGGTTCTTCCCCCTTCAGCCACCGAGTTCTGGCCTCCGCTACTCCGGCGATTAGCCTGCCCAACTCCCGCCCACCCTTTGTCCCTCTCAACACACTCAGCCAGACCTGAACGGCTCCAGCCAGCCCGAAGAAGACGGCCATGATCAAGTTGCTGAGCCTCCAGAGCCGGCTGGCAACCGGGCGAGGAGGCGAAGTAAAACATTCAGCCTCCATTGCCCGGAATTACGCCTTGCCTTTCCCGGCCCGCCCCGCTAGATATACGCGGCCCTACAGCGTAACCTTTCAAAGCCCACCCACTCTTCCCACGCCCACCAGCGCTCAGGACGTCCCACCAAAGGAGCCGGGATCCCGCCTCGTCTCCTTTTCAGCGGGCTCGAGATGGAAGGCAAGTAAGGCATGTTGCACGGCAGCCGTAACAGCCCGTTACTGATACGCAGCTAATTTGGAGATGCGACTTTGGATCTTCTGTTTGTAAATAAACAGTCAGGCCTTGATGACTGATGGAAGGAAGCCAGATTTTCGAAGCTGACTTGACTGGGTCTTCCTTTTCAAGTGGGCAATTTCGACTTTCGTTGTCAAGACTGAAAGCTATTGTGTTTTTTTTAATAATTTTAAATAATATTTTTTTTATATAATTTTAAAAAAGCACCTAATGAGCTGCCAGTATAATAGTAAGGATGGAATATATGGAAACATTGAACATTAGATGACTAAAACATCTCTTCGATTTTATTGCAGAAGTGTTTTATTTGTTATTTATATTGCAATGAATTATTGATTGTCATGAAGATTTTGGCAGTTCTGGCTCCAATGGTTGTTGGAGGTAAATGACTAATGTGGGTAATGAGAGTTTGGGCACAGACATATACAGTGCATTCAGAAAGTATTCAACCCCCCCCCCTTCACTTTGGTCTATTTATTATGCCGCAGCCTGATTCTACAGTTGTTGAAATTCATTCTTTCTGATTAATCTACACTCAGTACACTACACTCAATAATGACAAAGTGAAAACAGAATTTTAAAAATGTCTATAAATTAAAAAGAAAAAAACTGAAATATCACATTGGTATAAGTATTCAGACCTCTCACTTAGTACTGGGTTAAAGCACCTTTGGCAGCAATTACAGCCTCGTGTCTTTTTGGGTATGACACAACAAGCTTTACACACCTGGATTGGGGGTTTTCTGCCATTCTTCCTTGCAAATCCCCTCAAGCTCAGTCACGTTGGATTGCGGACCATTTTAAGATCCCTCCAGAGATATTCAATAGGGTCCAAGTCAGGGCTCTGGCTGGGCCACTCTAGGACATTCACAGAGTTGTCCTTAAGCCACTCACAGAGTTGTCCTTAAGCCACTTTAGGACACACAGATATGCCCTTAAGCCATTCCTACGTTGTCTAGGCTATGTGCTTAGGATTGATGTCATATTGCAAACAACCTTTGGCCCAGTCTGAGGTCCTGAGTGCTGTGGAACAGGTTTTCACTGAGGATATCCCTGTATTTACTCCGTTCAGCTTTCCCTCAACCCTGACCAGCCTCCCAGTTCCTGCTGCTGAAAAACACCATGCTTCACTGTTGGGATGATATTGGGCAGGTGATGAGCTGTGCTTGACATAACATTTAAAAATGAGGCCAAACAATTCAATCTTGGTTTCATCAGATCAGATAATCTTGTTCCTCACAGTGTGAGAGTCCTTCAGGTGCGTTTTTGTGAACTCCAAGTGGGCTTTCATGTATTTTGCACTGAGGAGAGGCTTTTGTCTGTTCAATCTACAATAAAGTCCAGATCCATGGAGGGCTGCAGTGATGGTCGTCTTTCTGGAACTCTGTCCCGTTTCCACACAGGATCTCTGAATGTCAGTTGGAATGATCATCGGATTCTTGGTCACCTCTCTTACTAAAGCCCTTCTCCCCCGATTGCTCAGTTTGACTGGGTGACCAGCTCTTGGAAGAGTCCTGGTTGTGCAAAACTTCTTCCAATTGAGAATTATGGAGGCCACTGTGCTCTTAGGAACCTTCAGTGCAGCAGAAATTTTTTGTAGACTTCCCCACATCTGTGCCTTGCAATAATTCTGCCTCTGAGCTCTTCAGGCAGTTCCTTTGGCTTTTGCTCTGCTACAGTATGAATTGTCAACTGTGAGGCCTTCTATAGAGGTGTGTGCCTTTACAAATCATGTCCAATTTAATTTACCACAGGTCAATTCCGTTCAAATTATAGAAACATGTCAACAACAATCAAGAGAAATGGGGCACACCGGAGCTAAATTTCAAGTATTTCTGCAAAGGGTCTGAATACTTATGCCAATGTTCCTTTTTAAAAAAAAATAAATTTACAGACATTTCTAAAATTCTGTTTTCGCTTTGTCATTATGGAGTACTGAGTGTTGATTAAAGAGGGAAAAATGAATTTCAATGACTGTAAAATCAGGCTGTAGCATTACAAAATTGACAAAAGTGAAGGCGATCGGAATACTTTCTGAATGCACTGTAATTAAAGATCTTCCTCTTATTTTCTAATTTCATTTTTAAATTCGTGCCCTCTGGGTTTTTCACTAAATTTTTAAAATTGTATATACTGATTTCCCCAGTGTAGCACCTCCCAATATGTTAAGTAGGAATTCAAAATGTAATGAATGATTGAAGACAACTGATACAAAAGAAATCCACATATTTCTTATGTTTAATTAAATAACTCCTCCCTCCCTCTGTTCAGAAATGCAAAATAAAAAAATGGATTTAAATCTATTCCTGCATACATCACATGCTTAATAGTGAGCCCATGAACTTGATTTTAATTATGCATTTAGTGTTAAGATGATATTTTGCATCAGAGGCCCAAAATTGAGTTGCTTAACAAGATGCTAGTTGTACCCTTTTGACAAATAGTATATGCCACCATCTTATTTCCTAGGCCTGTCAGTGTACTGTGCTGGTGACAACCTTCAGGAAACTAACCTGGGCTATAAGAGTTATGCCAGAAGTTCAAACATGTTGAACATGTCTCATCCAGGGAGCCAGATGAACAGTGTCCTGCTCACAAATATGATGAGACATAACTTATAGAAACCTATACCACACGTGTCATTGCCCGGCCGGTCATCATCAGGTCAACAAGGACCATGCAAGTGTTCAGATGTTGGTTGAACAACCAGGATCAGCTACTGCAGGACTATTGGAAGAAAAGTTGCTTACCTGTCACAAATACCAAAGAAAATAAACTAGGCTGCAAGAAAGACCAAATGAAGAATAGAAAAGAGATATAACAAGGCAAGGTATTATATGGCTGATACAAAAAAAAAAAAAGAAGAAGAAGAAGCCCGGCAGAAAACCTGTTGCTAACATTTTTGCAGCCCACCCCGGTGATGCCTATTATCAACCCCTGGAGCCAGTTCAGAAGGACATGATCAGTGAATTGAAAGCCACTGAGAGATCATGGAGGACAAGGATGAATGCACAATTGAATGGGTGAAAAGTCTTGGAGTACATTGCACCTAAATGCATCAACAATACAACCGTTTTCAGACTTCCGGACCTTCTGGGAGGTCTGTTTTTCACCCTCCCTGAGCCTCACGCAGGCCTTGTATTTAGCTGGGATCCAAAACTGGCCCTGTGGAGACTCCTGGGAGGGGTTGGTGGAGTCAGCCAGGAGTGGGATTTGGGGGTTTGCCAAACTGGGCAGACCCTTAGCAAGAGGATCAACCGAACCCATGCGCAGCAGCAGCCCACCCCTGGGCCTCACTTTTCCCAGGTTCTTGGAACCTGACACTCTTCCTTCTTGAAAACTGATTTCAGTTGGCTCTGAATGGGTCACTCCCTAAGTCCCTTCTTTTCGAGGTGCCCAACACTCCTTCTATTCCTAATCAACCTTTACATGAAACAACTGGGTGATGTTATTATATCTCACCCCTTATTTGTTGTAACCCCTAAATAACCCCTTAGGCTGGCTAAGTGAGCCTGTTAAAATCTTATCCCAGTAGGATAAGAAGAGAAACATACTGCAAGTCGGTCCAACATTGAGTGGCTGTAGTTGTTGGACCACCTAGATTTGGGGACCATCTATCTTTTCTTTTGGGTAAGGTTCCTCTTCTCCATTCAGAATAATGTGCAATCTGAGGGTTAAATATATGTTGAAAATGTTGAAAAGGGAAGATAAAAGGTGAGTGGAAATGAAAATTCACACTTTGAAAGGAAAGAAAAAAGAAAAATAGCCAAGAAAGAAAAAAGAGACTGATACAAAGAAGTGATATCCAATGTTTTTATATAAATATAGGTAGTCGACTTAACAACAGTTCGTTTAGTGACTGTTCAAAGTTACAATGGCACTTAAAAAAGCAACTTATGACCATTTTTTCCACTTACAACCGTTGCCACACACCTATGATCATGTGATCAAAACTCAATGCTTGGCATATTTATGACAGTTATGACAGTCCCTGAGTCATGTGATCCTCTTTAGTGACTTGACAAGCAAAATCACAATCTTAACAACTGCAGTTTCACTTAAGAACTGTGCCAAGAAAGGTCATAAAATGGGGGCAAAACTCACTTAACAACATATATTTTGGACTCAGTTGTGGTTGTATGTTGAAGACTACCTGTAAATAAATCCAAATATTTGAGTAGGGTAACAGCATGTATCTAATCACTGGAAAATAATAAAAATGCCTACTTGCAAAGGCTAGAAAAACCTTCTTCAAATAAGCCCTTTTCGTTTTTTCATTAGCCTTTCTTTCAGGAAGTTTTTAAACCTTGCCTTTTAATCCCATTTTAGTTTGTCTTTTGAGTGGGGGTTGAATAATAGTTTTAAATAAATACATAGATATTTTTATAAATATTTTAAGATATTTATTACAATTGTTTGTGTTCTAATGTTTTAAATTACATTTTAAGTTACAACAAAGCTTGTACAGTAACTGATATTTGTAATCTTGAACCCCTAGGCCAGTGATGGCGAACCTTGTCATGTGCCAAAATTGCATGTGCATGTCCCCCTGCGCACCTCCGTGTACCCACACCCATAATGCAATGCACGTGCTCCCCACATGCTGTTTTTGGGCCTAGAAACCCACCCCCGGGGGGGGGGGACACACATGTGCAGTGGGTGGGGCAGCATGGGGGGGCGCAGTGGAACCTAGCTGGGCAACGGCTTGCGTGCCAGCCAACATAGCTCCGTGTGCCAGTACCATAGGTTCACCATCACGGCCCTAGATGGACAAGTAATGTACAGTATACGTTTTTTTTCTTTTTTAAGAGCGCCCTGTTAATTTAAAAAGGTGTAAATATCAACACTAAAGAAGTTGATAACAAAACATAGAATAAGGTTCCCTTAAAACCTCATTGCTCACCAGTGTAATAACCTATTGGAAACGCAGGGCGACCTTTTAATGAAAGCAAGGCAGAGCCGGATAATTCGCAGGCTCGATTCCGGCAGAACAGGAACTGATTATGGTCCTTGGATCTCTTAAGACAGGGGTCTCCAACCTTGGCAACTTTAAGCCTGGCGGACTTCAACTCCCAGATTCTCCAGTCAGCTTTACTGG